>JAULKK010012247.1:0-10185 GCA_032355705.1 Rubia peregrina
GTCTTGAAGGTAAACGAATCCAACTGGACATTCTGATTTTCGTACCTGGTCAGAGTAGACAGCAAGTAATCCAGTTCTTCTTTGTACCTCTTCCAATGATCAGCACATGAAAGATCCGCATCCCTGTAGATCACTTCGTGATCGAAGGACAAGCAGGGGCGCCTCTGAATAGCCCTGAAGAACTCCCTAGACACCAGGCTTAGCAGGATAGCCTCCTTGCCCATCAGCTCCTGGTTCATCAGCAGCGAAGCAATCTGCCCAACAATCTCTTCTGGCAGCTCTGGCAGCCCTTCAATAACCTCACTGCACGTCATTTTCAACAGCTTCAATGTCTCCGAATACGGTCACGAATGCTGATCAATCTGCACCAAAATCACAAGCATCACATTAGCACAAAACTATCATCTACTAAACAACCCAGTCGGTGCCAGAAATTCTACAACACAATACGAAAGGTCAGAAGAATCAAGAACCAACAGAATTAACAATAGAATCAAAACAAGAACAAGAACCAACAGAATTAAGAAAAGAAACAAAAACAGCAGAACACGGACAGAGCATTCATACAGGGTTGAAAGTGGGCAGGATATTTTCAACGAACGAAGAACAGGAGAACCCTAAGCATCAATTACAGTTTAAAGGGCAGTGTCTATTCAAATCAACGAAGACGAAACTGTATCAACTCAGAGAGCACTCGTGCGGAAACCCTAGCTTACCCTTCCCAATTCTTTTTACTCAGAAAACAGATTTCGCCACCTCCATATTGATCACAACTGAAAATACAGAGAAATGGAGGTACGGAGAGGAACTCCGGGAAGGGCATATCGGGAGACGAAGAGAAGAGTGCAAGTTTTGCAGAAGATGACTAAAGAACGAACAGACTACAGAACATTGTTTAAAATAAAGATATTATTTACGAGAAAGAATAAAGTAAAAGTAAATAGATAAAGTAATCACAACGAAAACAAGCAGAAACAAACGTTCATACTCAGATAATACTTCTCTAACGCGATTAAAGAACATTGAATCAAATAACGACAGAAAAAGTAAAAGCAAATATATTTGGACTCACGATCCTCAACCATTTGGGACTTGCAAAGTTCAACAATTTTGGATGTGTATAGATGGAATTTATTTGAACTCTTTTCAATTGGAATGAAAAAATGCTTGTTCAAACTGAACGGATTAAATTAAACTGAATGAAATCGGATCGATTGAATATGACTGAAATTGACTCACTGAACCCCAATATCCTAAACAAAAGGCATTAATACTCATAGAAAGTGGTAGAATCTCTTTACAGTACCTTCGCCTTTGAGAACACACGATCATTCAATCATCTTGTGAGATTATAACACAATCTGGCAGTTCCCCTGGGTTTTGATTTTGCGAACACTGTTGAATTCCTGTAAGCACCTAGAAGATACCAATCTCTCACTTTGTTTATCTATTTGTTGAATGTAACATAATCAAAAAAGTTAGGAAATCCAATACCTCTAGTTATGACTTTGAGAGAATAACACGATCCTTCAATTGTGTTGTGAGATAACAACACGATGCTTAGCACGATCCTGCAGTACCTCTGAGCTTCAGTGAGTTGCTAGATTTCAACTTTGGATTTCGATTATTAAAACACAATTGGATAGTGGAAGTAGCAAATCTAGAGGATATCTATCATTTTTGCCCAATATAGCCAATTTGGGACTAGCGAAGTTCAACAATTCTGGACGTGTATAGACGGAATTTACTCGAACTATTTTCAATTGGAATGAAAAAATGATTGACTAAACTGAACGGACTAAATTAAACGGAATGAAATCGGATTGATTGAATAGGGCTGAAATTGACTCACCGAACCCCAAAATCCTAAACAAAAGGCATCTTAATACTCATAGAAAGTGGTAGAATCTCTTTACAGTACCTTCGGCTTTGAGAACACACGATCCTTCAATCGTCTTGTGAGATTACAACATGATCTGCCAGTTTCTCTGGGTTTCGATTTTGCGAACACGGTTGAATTCCTGTAAGCACCTAGAAGATATCAATCTATAGTTTGTTAATCTATTTGTTAAAGGTAACATAATCAAAAAAGTTTGGTAATCCAATACCTCTAGTTACGACTTTGAGAACATAGCACCAATTGTGTTGTGAGATAATAACACGATCCTCAACACGATCATGCGGTACTTCTGGGGTTCAATGAGCTGCTAGATTTCGACTTTGGATTTCGATTATTAAAACACAATTGAATTATGTAAGTAGCAAATCTAGAGGATATCTATCATTTTGCCCAATATAGTCTATTTGGGACTTGCAAAGTTCAACAATTTTGGATGTGCGACGGAATTTACTCGAACTAATTTCAATTGATATGAAAAAAAAGCTCGACCAAATTGAACGGTCTGAATTAAACTGAATGACCTCGGATCCATTGAATAGGACTAAAGTTGACTCACCCAACCCCAGTATCTAAACAAAAAAGGCATATTAATACTTATAGAAAGTGGTAGAATCTCTTTACAATATATAAAAGGAAAACCAAAAATAAAATAGATAAAATTCGAGGTGGACATTTCCATTGTCCAAACCCAAGCCCATAACAGAAATCATAGCACCCATTATCACGCAGGGATTCATTAACAAATGCAAAATATATTTTTCTTCATCGGCCCGAGCCAAAAATTACAATTATCGTATTCAAATTCACTAATATGAATGTCTAACAGTGTTCCTTCTAATGAAAATTTTCAAGAAAATTTTCAAGAAAATTATATGGTGGATTCTGGATTTTCAAATACCTTGGATTATTAGCTCTGATGAGCAATGTAACAATTAGAAGACACCTACAATAATTTAGAAATGTACCACCTGCAAGTAACGCGGAACCTTCTAACCATCGACATTCATCATCAAGAATGAAAGCTGAAAGTGCATTTAGTCAGTTGAAGAGTACTTGGAAGGTGTTGAAATCTATATCGCGCATGTCACCTAAACTACAAATGGTGATAGTTGTTTCTTCTTCACGCTTCATAATGTCATTAGAATGCACGAGATTAGTATTTTTATTTTATGCCCTGAGCCGAATGATCACAAAATTATGGACTTAGACCCTGTCCAGTTGAGCTTATTTGGTGTTGAATTTAATTTTTAGTGCTGAATTTAGTTTATTAGTGTTGAATTTAATTTATTGGTAGTTTATTTTTTCAAAAAAAGAAAAGAATGACTCACACAATGATGTTGTACTCGTAAATTATTTTACTTTTAGACTTATTACTCAACCAGTAACTGTCGAGAACTCAAATAAATATTTATTTATTAATTTTTTCTTTCAATACTGAATTTATTGATACTAAATTTAGTTTAATAGTGCTTAACTTAGTTTATTAGTGTTGAAATGTGCTGAAATTAAATCCAACTGGACAATGCCTTACATATGTTTGATCAAACTTGAAAGTATGTCATGAAAGAAGTGCATAATTGTATTGCTTTACAAATATGGAGGTTTAATAAAGGAAATGATAAAGTGAAAGATGGTGATGAGAAAAATAATTTTGTGGATGAAAGTGATTAGGATAAATGGTAAAGGTATAGCTTTAAAATTTTGGAGCTCTACTGGAACTAATGATAAAGTGCAAGATGCCGATGAGGAAAATTATTTTGTAGTTGAAAGTGGTCAGGAGAAATGATAATTAATGTGTGTATTTCATGTCTCAAACGATGTAGTAATCGTAAACATTTTTTATTTTAGACTTATCATTCAACTAATGGCTGTCAACTACCCAAGTAAACATTTGTTCATCAATTTTAAAAAAATTCATTGTTGAATTTATTGATTTTGAGTTGACTTTATTGATGTTAGATTTAATTTATTGGTGATGAGTTGAGTTTGCTGATGCTGAACTGAGTTTATTTTGTTTCATTAACATTTTGTTTTATTCGGCATCAACATTTCATGGTGATGTGCTCGCAACACCTCCCGATAGAGTGGGGATGAGGAGTATGGGTGTTCAAATTGCCCAATCCGGCCCGTTTTGACCCAGCCCATTTAGATCAGGTTGGGTTAATGTCTCATTTGAGTCAAGTGGGTACGGTCAAAATGGGCCAGGTCAGATTTTGACTCAAATTGACCATTTGCAACCTCATTTTCTTGAGAAAAAATATTTAAATTATTTTTGTAAAAATTATTTTTTATTCAACATACCCACCATTAATTTACTTCATAAACAATTTTAACATTCTTGAAAATAAAAAATAAAAAATAAAAATGACTTTATAAAACTACTATTAATTATAAATAATATATTGATTAAAATATGATATATATATATATATTCATAATTATATACCCCCTTTGTCCCAACTTACATGTATAAATCTTTTTTCACTGTCTTCAAGAAACATGGTTGACCGTTAATATGTTTAACAAGGTATAATAACAACAAATAAAAGTTAATATTTAGAAATTACGACGAATCCAACAATATTACATATGATAATATTATTGTTTATATATTTATAATTTATTCAAATACGTGGTCAAAGTTTGACAGTGTTGACTTACCAAAGAGTAAAATTGCAGCTTAAATTGGGACAGAGGGAGTAAATAAATTTTAGTAAAATTACATTCTTTAATTGAAGTATTAAAAGTATTCTAATTAAGTAGAATGAAAATAATTGTATTTTTCTCTATTAAGTGAATAATTTAAAATTAAATATAATGAAAACTTTATTTTAAATTATATGAAAATAAATTATTCTCTCCGTCCTAACCGATTCTGCACACTTTTCTTTTTAGCTTATCTGATGCAATTCTGCACACTTTCCCTATTAAGGAAGATTTTATGTACATTTGATATAAATGCCCTTAAAATACTTGAAAATTACTCCAAAAATCTCACTTTCTCCTTACCTACCCTCACCTCACAGAAACTCTCGCCTCCTCATTCTTTATCTCATCCCTCACATCTCTCTCTCTCTCTCTCTCAAATTTCTCACATTTCTCAATTTTCATCTGCAAATCCCAAAGCCATTCCCAATCTTCATATGCAAATTTTCATTTGCAAATATTTTTCATCTCAAATCACTCACAAATCTCATTCCCATCTCAAATCACTCGCAAAACTCTCCAACATCGATTTTGGACATTGAATCTGCAAATCTTGGGGGGGGGAAATATGAAAGCTTTCGGCTGTGAAGAAACGATGTCTAAAGACAGGGCTGGTGGTGAAGGAAGGTGGTGAATAATCCAAGTTAGTAGTTCGAGTGGGAATCGGGCATCGAACTCGAGGTGAGGCGGAGGAGATGTGAGGTGAAGATAGAGACACTAGGGAGAGGTGAGGCGAATGAGAGGTGAGGTGAGGTGTGGGTGAGGCAGATGAGAGGGATAGACGGAGGAGGAGGACAGGTGGGGCGGAGGATGCGGCGATCTGGATGAGGCGGGGACTTTGGGAGACGTTGGGAGTGGTGAAGCAGAGGAGAGGTGAGGCGGGAGAGTGGTGAGGTGGAGACGCTGGGAGAGGTGAGGCGAAGGAGATGTGAGGCAGAGACAAGGTGAGGCGGGGGAGAGGTGGAGGAGGGGGAGAGGCGGAGGAGAAGGCGGCAGAATAGGGGAGGAAGAAGACCAGATTGTGAAAGAAGAAGGCAAGGGTAATTTCAACTTTTCACACATCAAAAATTTAAAAAAACTCTCTCTCTACGGAATCCGCTGGGACGGATGGAGTATCATTTTTATTTATTATTTAAATGTTAGATTATGATATAATCTGGGTAGATTTGGTTTAATTTTGCGACCCTGTCCGACCCGATCCGACCCAAACTATGGAAATTTTGAACTTTTTCGACCGAACCTGTTTGACCCAAAATTTTGGGTCGGTTTGGGCCAAGACAGCTAATGACCAGATCTAATGCGGAGTCGAATTTGCTTGGGAGGACGGGAAGATATTGGTGCCGCCATGATTTTATGTCCCCACACACCCTATATTGATGTCAAAACCTTTCATTTCATTTCAAAATATATTTTCAAAATAACATGTTTATGATTTGATCTTAAATTTTAAAGAGGGAAAGTTTGTAGTATTTTTTTGTAGTTGAAAAATTACACTCGTAACTCCATTTTTTTTAAAAAAAATTAAAATATGTGACAATATGATGCTAAGTTTTTCAAAGTGACGAAATAACCTCAAGTTGGCCTAAGCTTGTAGTCAACCCTGGCTAATGGTGAAATTGAAGGGAAAAAGCGAATTTAATCTAGTAAGAAAGTAAAAGGTGCTCATATAACCCTCGGTTTCTTCATATGTGACATATAGCTTCGAGTTCTTCATATCCCATTCATCCTGACTATGTGTGTAGCCTTCGCAAGACCATTTATGGTCTTAAGCAGGCACCTCGAGCATGGTTCCAGAGATTTATCTTTTACTTATGCACTCTTGGCATTACTTGTAGCAATACAGACACCTCTCTCTTTATCTATATCTGTGACTCAAAGGTTCTCTATCTTCTTCTCTATATTGATGATATTATTCTTACTGGCAATGATCCGTCCCTCATTTTCCAGTTTATCTCTCGCACTGATCGAGAGTATTCTATTAAGGACCTCAGACCTCTACACTACTTTCTTAGGTTAGATGTCTCTCGCTTTTCTTCCGGTCTTTTCTTTGGTCAAGTCAAGTATGCTGTGTTTGTCATTCTATTCGCTGAGATGACTGATCGTGCTCTATCTTCCATGCACTTTGTTCCCGGTAGCCAGCTTCTCAGTACTAATGGTGCTCCTTTCTCCAATCTCACTTTTTACAGGTCTCTTGTTGATGCTCTTCAAAACCTGACCATTACTCTGCCAGATTTCGAGTTTGCAATTAATACAGTCATCCAATTTTTGCACTCTCTCTTTGATTCACATTGTGAGGATGTTACTCGCATTCTGCATTATATGCGTTGACCGTGGGACTCTCCATTATGCCTTGACTTTTCATTCTAAATATGGTCTTCTCACAATTTCATATTATTTCGATGTGGATTGGGCTCATTACTTGTAGACTCAACGCTCTAATTATGGCCTTACCATTTTTCTTGGTGGTAATCTTATTTCATAGAGTTCTAAGAAGTAACCTACCGTATCTCGTTCCAGTTGTGAGTTTGAATATCTTGTCATGGTCAATGCTACTTCTAAGCTTGTTTGGGTCTCTAATCTCTTACGAGATTTGTGTGTATCGTTTTCCTCTCCAACTCTTCTTTTGTGCAACAACAATAGTGTCATTTTCTTCTCTCAGAATATGGTTGCCTACAAATGGGAAAAGCACACTAACATCATTTTGTTCAAGAACTAGTTTCTTTTGGCAGGCTTCTTACAAGGCATGTTCCTTCGTCCCTCCTAGTTGTTGATATCTTCATGTACCAAAGGGCTTTCCTGTTCTCTATTTGACTTTTTTCGCTCCAAGTTTTGAATGTCCTGTCTTTCAATGCTTTGATTGAGGGGGTGATATTATTTTTCCTAATAGTCTAGATTCATCTACTGGTTTTGTATATTTACATGTATAGCCCTTGTACTACTTGTATGAATATTGTACTATACATTAATATGAAATACATTGAATCCTTTCCATTAAAAATAATTTTATAATTATTATATGAGAAAAGTGCATTTTAAACCTTATATTTTGGGTCGAAAGTGCAGAATTGACCTTGTAAAATCTGAAAGTGTAAAAATAACCCTGGACTTCGTTGACTGAAATGTCAACAGCCAAAAATAGGTGAAATGACCATTATACCCCTGAGTTAAAAATTAAAAATAATAATAATATGAGATAGCCTCATCCCACACCTATCCTCATCCCACACCTATCCTCATCTCTTTCTCGTCCTGGTCTCTTTCTCTCAGCTCCCCCCACACCACCACCGCTCAACCCACCACCACCCAACCCCCCCTCATCAACCCCACTACCACCACTCATTTTAATCATCCAAAACCGCTAAGCCCATACCACTGGTGGCGTTCCCTACATTTCTTAATATATCATGATTACTTAATCAGCCAAATACTAGCGTCCCGCTTCGGAGGGTGGCCAGTGGCGAGGGAAAGAGATGAGAACGACTGTGGGAGGAGCGGGGGCTAGGGCTATTGTCGATGTGTGATGGAGGCTAAAGCTATTAGCGATGAGTGGTGGGGGCTAAGGCTATTGACGATGAGTGGTGAGTATCTAGTAGCAGGGGAAGAGATGAAGACGGTTGTGGGAGGAACTAGGGCTAGAGCTATTGGTGATGAGTGGCGGAGGCAAGCAGAGAAGAAGCTGGGGTTTATGTTTATAAGCGAACGTGGTAGGAGGCAGAAGAGCTAGGGTTTAGGGTTATTGGCGGAGGGTTTCTGATTAGGGACTGGTTGAGATGTGGCGGTCGGAGGAGAAGTAAAGATTTAGGCTTATTATCGGAGGTGGCGGGCAGAGGAGGAGCTACGTTTTAGGGCTATTGGAGGAGGGTTTCTGGGCGACGTGGAATAAGCAGTGGTGGAGGTGATGGTGGAGAGGCACAGAGGATATGCAGTGGCAGTGCTCGGCGGTGACGGTGGTGCTTCATGCCAGGGGATAAACGGTGGCGGTGAATAGGCGGCGATAGTGGTTAGTGCCGGCGACAGTGCTCGGTGGTGACGGAAGCTGTGCTCAGTGGCGGCAGCGCATTTAGGGTGTTTGAAGTTGGAGAAGAAGAAGTTTATGGGGGGTATAACTGTCATTAGATTTTTAGTTTTATGGTTATATGGGTATTTTTATCTGACCAGCCGGAATTCAGCCCATTCCCATCCTTCCTCATTGAAATCTGACCAGCCGAAATTCGCTGACCTGACCCGCCTGTACACTGGAAATCGAATCGACGGACATCACTGGAGAACGTTGTCGAATCCGACAATTTGATGCCAAATCTGACGATTTATGGTCGTGATTCCAATTCCGACGCGTTACCATTCATCGAGGAGCTCGAATAACCACGAAGAAAAAGGATCCGATGAGCATTTGAATGTGGAATACACCAGTGACCAGTTTTGGTGTTTGGTTCCAAAGAATTTTTTTGAGCATGTGGAATGCGGGAGTGACCAATGGCGCTGAACACAATGAGTGTGCCATTCCGATGAGAAGCCAGGGACAAAAGGGGCAGGGAAACCTAGCGGCCGGAAAACCCATCGACGACGAAACTCGATTGAGAGGTTGGATTTTTTTCATTTTTGATTATTTGCTAACAAGTCCCTTAACTTCCACTCATTATTCAATAAAAACCTCAAAAAATAATTATTATAAATTGGCCCCAATATTTTAGTTTCTGTTGTTTTATGTTTATTTTATTTGTAACTAACTCTTGGTCTCACCATGAGACGGTCTCGCAGAAGACGAACTCTAATATGAGAAGGTATATTTGTAAATTACTGATAGCCTGATGGCTTCACTAAAGTTTTTGCTAAGTTTATTTGTTTAATGTACGTGGGAATTTTTGTACGTTAGTCAATAACTCCCGTTCTAGATCGGGAAAGGTTTTTTCTTCTCTACTTGTAAGTTTTCTATCTCCTGTCCTTAAATATACGAGGTAAAATAATGTATGTATCGAATATAAAAATATCTCCAAGTAAAGGAAATCCCGTTCAAGTCACCAACAAAGAAAAATTGGATGATTTTTGCTACTTTGTTTGGCCTTCTAACGTAAATTGGTTCCCTTTTTTTTGTCCCGACGAAACTTTGAGATAGTGTCTCCAGCATTCAATTGTTGTCTGGACATTATTGTCGGTTCAATTTCTAGTCAAGCAAAATTTTACCATGCACCGTGTTACGGTGCATCGTCTGAATAATGATGGAAGATCAATCGAGCAAGTGCCCGGGCTTATCAGAGTTGAATACTTCGAAGGATCAAAAGATGTCGGTTTTTATTTTGTTAAAGAAAAAGACAATGAAACAGTACTTTTGCACCGGATCACCTCAGATGACATCTTTAGCAGAAAATTCGACACCAGTATTGTTTGGAGGGAACCAAGGTGTGCATATGTATTCCTAACATTTCAAGAAAGAAGCGATCGCGATTTCATATGGGACAACATTTGCAATGGGCAGAGAAATATAAGATTCTATGCTTTGGTGAAAATCATGATATCTGATGTTGGAGATTAATAGAATATTAGATGAATTAGAATCAGGTTGAGAAAGGAATACCCTTTCT
>JAULKK010012258.1:0-10184 GCA_032355705.1 Rubia peregrina
GTGCTGCGACATGCTTCTTGAAAGCTCTTCATTTTGAATTTGGCCTGATCTTTTTACTATGATGCAGACATGTTTACTCAAAGCTATATTTTGGTTTTTACGGAGTGACGAAGGATACCCATCTTTTCTGATGCACTACTGGATTATTATGCTCATATTTTCGGACAAATAAAACAATCTTCATTTGTGAATAACGTCATGTGATCTTCCTAGTATGATCTTATTGGATATCTAGGCTGAATTGATTAACATGAGGGGTGCAGGTCGATTACAGGAAACATATCCAAATAGATCACTAGAGCTCATACAGATTAGTGACATAGAATCAGGACCGGCCATATTGTATTTCTCAAAGTACTGTATCTTTTTGGGATTTATCTCTGGGTTAGGAGAGCACAATATATCTCTCCCGTCCACTTATGGTGGATGCTTTATTTTATTTTTAAAAAATAGTGGGTGGTAATTTCTTGAATATTTTATGCGTATAAAGTATCAATTAAGAATACATTGCTAATGCACTAGAATTTTCATTTGAAAATAGTTTCATGCATTCTCATCACCTCTTCTTTTTATTTTTTAAGATTATTGATTGAACTATTTTTTAATTTTATGCAATTTATAAAAATATATAGTTGATATACAATGGCACATAAAGATTAAGTGCACAACCATTTTTTATAAACCTTGTGGATATGGTGTGGCTTATTCAATTATGGGGAATACATTTGATTTTTTCTAATAGTTTATTTTGGAAATAATTTTTCCTTTTTCTTTTTCATTTATTTTTGGGTGTCAATTTTTGTTGAATTTAGCATATAATAGAAAGAATATATTTTGTTATGGGATTTATATTTGTTACCTTGTTTTTAAAATTGGAGGTTTTCTTTAATCATTTTGGTGTATTCTTTTATGTTTCTAATTAAGTGTAGTGGAACCATTTTTGATATGAAGAAACAAGATTTTTCAAAATTGATTTTTTTACCAGTGGCCTTCTCATAGGATTTTTGGAAGCTTATTATTTTTTAATCCAAGTTTCGGAGTATTTTAAGAAGATTGTTGTATCGTCAGCGAAAGATAGATGTAAGATTTTCACTATCTGAAAAGGTAGCTTATAGTACTCTAAGTTGAGTATTTGAATAGAAAATTAAGATTTCTTGAGAAGGCTTATGGTAATATGAATAAATAGAAAGAAGAGAGTGGGTGTCCCTAATTGAGGCCTTTATAAGCATGGGAAAAATGGTGTTCCATTAATTAAAATGGAAAAAAGTTGAAGTTATGTTTCCCAAGATTATCTTTATTAGTATTAAAGAGAAACCTAGGTGACTTAGAAATAATTCAAAATTTTACACCTCTTTATGTTATTATAAATTATAGCGTTACACATTCACACAAATTAATTTCTTATATTTTAAATTTAGGAAAAAAATTAAAGTAAATTCGTTCATGAATCTTGTATTTACCGATTTTGGTATACATGTGCTAGTTCAAGTTTACTTGCCTTGTATAACCATATATATTAAAATTAATGAGCATTGAATTATAAAATTTAATTTATCATTAACAAATATTTATTCAAAATTCATAATGTGTAAAATTACATTCTCCCTAGACCTTAATTTTCAAGATTAAAACAAATCTTATAAAACATTGTTTCTTTGAAGTTAAACTGAATCATTTTTTTAAAAAAATCTAATTTGTTTCATTCCATTCTACAAAATTTTATGTTTAAAAAAATTAATAGTCAATATCATTTTAGTTCTCATTTTCTTTTTCCTAAATAAGATCGAAAGCTCATTATTTAAAAAATTCTTACTGATAAGATGACTTTAAGCACCTTATTGGTGAGGTGCACTTGAATGGAGAATACAAATTTACATATTGTATTGTCCCTATTTCTGAAAATCTAACCTCAAAACAAGGAGTTTTACACAGCTTGAGTACTTCTTCACATATTCCTTGGCTTGCTAAGTTTCATTAACCCAGATGGGTAAAACATCACTGTCAAATTTTTTGTAGCACTCATATAATGGTCTCATGCTTTTCCATCCCCTTTCATAATATACACTCTATGCATATTTGTACTATTTATTTTTAGATTTTTGAGGTCAATAAAATGAAATCAACCGTATAAATGTAGGAGGTTGGCCAAGATTTTTATCATCTTTTACCAATCAAATATTTAGAACTTTTGAGTTATACTCATTACTTTCGAGCGTCTTCATTGTTGCCTAATCCAGGAGGTTAATTAAGTATCAATACCCATTGTGAACTAATCCTGTGGGCTAGTTAGTGAACAAATAACCCTTTATTTGTAAGTTAATCCCGCAGGCAAGTTAACGAGTAAATTTTTTAATTGTGAACTAATCATGCGGGCTAGTTAGCTTTATAATTCTTGAGCTATTCAAGATCCCGATGGCTAGTTTTAATCAGTTTGTGTGGCTATTCTAGGGTTCGTAAAATCCCTCGTTTAGTCAAAAATCTCAAATTCCATAATGCAGAGTTTTTGCAAGGAGATTCATATCAGATATGATAGTATATCCTTACTTTATCTTACATATTTTTTAGGAAATTTACTTTATGTATTCTAAATATTACCTATCAACTTTTATATATTGTCATTTAATTATATTACAATGAAAATATATAAAGCAATTTGAATCGCCAAAATATTTATTTTCCATTAACTTGAAACTTCATGATGTTGAAATAAGAAAACTAATAAATGTATGTTAACAATAGTGTCTAGGCCATTTATGCTTGACAACACATACACATTTGTTTTACGTAGTAAATAACAAATAAAAAGTACTTCACAATTGTCTTTATATTTATATTTTATTAAATATTTATCTTTAAAGATCCTCTATATAGCCGTAAGTAACTATAAATTTAACTACTAAATAATATGCTTCAAAAATTGGAATTTATTGATTTGACTTGGAAAATTTAATAAATATGAAATTTCAAATATCCTTTTAAATTCACTCTCATAGTAAATTCAATTTCTATATAAATACAACGATCCTTTTTTAAAAAAATTCATAACACCATTCTGAGGTTGCATTCTTAAATTATATTTTATTTAAACTTTCATTTAATTAGTTATGGAATTTTTAAGTTCAAAATTGAGTTTCAAATCCAATTATAAAGGGGGTTTTTTGGTTTCTTTGTTTTGGATTGAAGTAAACGCTCCTTAAATATATCTCCTCCCTCTAGATTTTCTCTATAAATTATTATTTTATTAGATGATAAATAAGTTTTCAAACTCTTTTTCTCGAATGGATCCCTGATTTTCATTTTTTTATTTGAATTTTACGTTCGACTCATCCAAGAATTATCATGTTTATATATTGAATATCTATCAATATAAAATTAGATTATGTTTCCATGGGATGTTTTGCATCATTTTGTTGTTATTCAGTTATAGTCATTAATTATATTTTTTTTAATTTGTACTTACTTTTCATAAAAGATAAATAAAATTATCCCAATTCACATTCAACATTTTGTAATAACATAGGTGTTGTCTTCTAACTACATATGAAATTTAATATTTTATTTATTTTCCACAAATAGTTCTCTCCCCATCCTTACCACCTTGATTTGAATTATTTTTTTCATATGAATTGTATGTTTCTGATTATAGATCTTTGAATTATTACAAAACCACGTGAAAAGAGAAAGTTATTAACTTCTCCAAGAATTCTCATGTTCATAAATTGTATTTCCAAAAAAATTGATGAGCGATCGTATGCCTTTGTACTGATCGTGAGGCATTATAAAATTAGATAATGTTTGTGTACCCTATTTTACGCCTTTTTGGTGTTATTTATTATAATTTTTACTAATATTATTCATTTGATCTAAAGTTTGTTTTGATAAAGAATGAAAAATATCATTCCCTTTCACATCCCAAATTTTGGATTAACATAGGTGTTATCTTCTAACTAAATGACAAAATCTAGAATTTTATTGATTTTACAATAATAGAGAAATAGTATGGTCTCAATTTCAATTTGGTCAACTGGATATATTAATTGTCTCTCCAAGCGCTTGAAGGAAAAATTATTATCATTTCAAATTGGAATATAATTTCATATTGGTAGAAAATTAGTTTTTTTTTAAAAATTTTTATACATGTTAATCAAATACCACTGAAAAACTGAAAATTTAAATATACATTTTTGATAAGAATTAAAATTAAATTTTCATGGAGGAAGCTCTAGTAATATTTTTACAACTGTTGAATCAAGATGAGGATGTTGTGATACATAGAAGAAAGCGGAAAACCAGCCAAAAAATTCAACAACTAGAATCGTAAGATATTTGTTTGCTAAGACTTAATATAAATAATCAAATTTACATTCAAATTATTGTTATGTTATTATCATGACACATACATTTCTCCAGAGATATTGGTAAATTATTAGTAGTATTCATTTGGACTTTTGGAATTTTAAATATACACTGTCTTAAACAATTTGTTTTTTGGGGGTATTATATTAGCCTCCCCATGGCTATAAAATAAAGGACAATTGTCTTGTGAATTTTTTACAACGTGGATAAATCAGTAAATCGACGATAATATACAACCGACTTAAAATTTCTAATCCCTTTACCTCCACCCCCTGCTTTAGTAAAGAGATTAGCCTAACCTAAATGTCGAGGTATAAAACGGCCTCCCACTTTTTTTCCTCCACTCCCTGTGTTAACAAAAAGAGATGGCCTTTCGTTTTAACCCCTTGCATAATACCCCCCCAGAGCAATATACTTCAGAGAACTGATATGAAATGCTGCTTAAATCTGTGAAATCATCTTTGAGTTCAGCAACAAGTTTGGCTCTTTGAATCAGCAGCACAAATGATCTCATCTTCCATTTGCTGCTACACCAGGAAGGTAATGTGACTCTCCATTCTTCATGTGACATAAACCTGCCAATGCAAAATAAAAGAGAGCAGTAGCTGACATAGAGAAGAAAGATATTACCTAGCTCTAACATAAGGAAATTCTCTAGCATCAAGCATGACTAATCCATTAACATTTTGAGGCAGAGAATGATGCATAAAAATAGTAGAAGATTTAGTAGAGCTAACAATCGTAGCAAGAGCATTAGCTACAGAGTTAGCTTCTCTAAAATTGTTAGTGAAAGAGATGTCGAGGTCACCTGTTAGACTCCAAATAGTTCTTAGCAAAGGCATGAATCTCCAAGGAATCCTGTACTCCTTCCTAATCATTCTAAGTAACAACAAAGAATCCATCTCAACCTGAATGTTAGTGCAATCATGGAAGAAAGCAGTTTCCAGACCTATGACTAAAGCATGAATTTCAGCCTCCAAACTATCAATTTCTCCTAAGTATTGGGATTTAGCTATAAAAACTTTCCCCTGCTGATCTCTGATTATTATACCTGTTCCACCCAATTTTGAAAGAAGAGAAGAACCATCTGTGTTAAGTTTATACTGCTTCTGAGGAAGTTTCCAGATAACTAATTTCTGGAATGCAGTTTTAGAATCTGAATCAAATAGAGCAAAGGATAGGAGAAAAGTATTAATGTGTTCCACATATGACTTCTTCCACCTGAGTCCATTGATAAGAACCAAAGATAAAAAAAATTTAATGAGTGCGGGAGGACTCATTATTGATCTCTACTTCAAAATCAATGATGACAGTTTGGGTTTGGCTCTCGAAACCCAGTGGAAGTTGTGATTGGTTCTTGCCCACTGTCAGTTCCTACTCTGAAGAGGAGGGAGCAGGAAATGTTGGTGAATCTCGGAGTGAGTTGATGGGATGCGTAGAGAGAAGTTGGATGACACTTGCGTCAGGTACCACTGCTTTTGTAGGGCCACGACTCTTTGGCTTGTGGAGACCATGCATCATCCTTGATTGTTTTCTTCTTCTCCATGCATTGTGTCAAAGTAAATGTCTTTCTCTTAGGCACAACCAACAGTGTCTTCTGTCAGGAACCGAGGTGAGTTTATTTTCTGCATTTGAAAATTTTGATTTTTTAAAAATGTTAGAATTTGAGGGAGGAGATATGAGTAGTCACCCTTTTTGTTGATTGAGAAAGCTCATGTGCTATGAACTTCTTTGATAATGAATTATGTGTAGCTTAGATTATTCATGTTGCCTTTTGTGAGCTCATCGTTGATTTATCTAGAATTAGTGCTTATATGAACCTCCAATTGAGCGTGTAGACTAGGAATTCGGGACTGAAATTCTGGTATATCGTTAGCGATTAATTTCTTTGGTAATAATTCATTATTCTATGATAATGGTGGGGGATTCCATATAAAATGATGGGAAAATAGAGAAAAGGATAAAGATTACTTGTATTGACGGAGCAACGACAACTTTGGAACAATGATCAAGGAGGATCTAGAGAGATGGCTTAGAAATTGAAACAAGCATTGGAAACAATACAATGATCAAAGAGTTAAATGGAGGGGAAGGATATTGGGGGGATTTATAGACAACGGGCTCCACGCTTAGAAAATATCCATTATCAAGACACGCAAAATATACAACTTTCATGAAGGAAGTTGCATTTTCCATACCCAAGAACTCAGACGAATACAAAATAGGTATATCGAGGTAGAAAAGAAGGAATTTCAATTTTCAAAATTTTCATTTAACCATTGAACACCACACCCTTCACATTATTGGAAGAAGTACGAAAATGATTTGTCATACCGTTTACCAGAATTTGAAAGAATTCAAGCATTATGTCAACCCACAAAGTCTCAATTGACACCACTATGCATAATGCCACAAGACGATCAAACACACAAATCAGAATCATCTCACGAACTCAATCTTTATATTCTTACGCCTATCTCACACATTCAACATCGTTGCACTCTCCCCTCAACGCACTGGGGATGAGGGGTTATGGTATAAATAGGGTCCAAATAGCAAATCCAAATTGTACACAACAATCTTAATAAACTTAGCGAAACTATTGTCCAAATATACGAATTAAGGGGAAGCGAACAGTTTACCCACAATGCAAAATACGCAAGCCTCGACCATTTCAATAATCACGATCTCCTATATATCCGAGAGGTGGGTTGTGCAGCCACCACAATGGCTACAATCACAACAACTAGCATACCAAGTGTCATGGGTCTTGACCACCCATATATATAGTAGGTGGGTCATACCTCGACAAGACTACAAATAGTGGAGAGGTTGAGAGAGGAAGGTAAGGGATAAATTACTAAAATTATATTCTCTTGAGAAAAGATACTAACTTAATCATAAGAGCTTTTACTGTGTGCTAATCGGGATATTTGATCGTTGGATTCAAAGAGAAGAGCACCAATGATCTTAAACTCCTGATCACCACTGTTATTTAGAAGGAACCAACCACATTAGTGAGATATTTGAGGTTTAGGGTTTGAATTTATAGGACCTTTTCCTACCACATTTGAGAATCAAAATATTTTGTTAGCGGTGGACTGCGTTTCTAAATGGGTGGAGATGAAGCCAACCGAGACTGATGATTCTAAAAATGTAAATAATTCTTAAAAAGGAACATATTTTGGAGTCCCTTGATCTATTATAAATGTTAGATGAACTCACTTTTGTAATAAGGTAGTATCGTTTCTATTGAAGAAATACTATGTTAGTTTACATAGCTATCACCTACAGACCAATGGACAAGCAGAAGTTCCAACAAGGAAATCAAAAGCATCCTTGAGAAGATTGTTTCTCACAAATGGAATGATTGAAGTTTTAGATTGAATGATGCTTTATGGACTTATCGAATAGCTTATAAGACTCCTATAAGGATGTCTCCTTTAGGTTTATCTTTGGTAAATCTTTCCATTTACCTATAGAGCTCGAGTATAAAGAACATTGGGCTGTGAAGCAATGCATCAAATGCATGGATGAGGTAGGAGAGATTTGAAAATTGCATTTGCATGAGATAGAGAAGATTCGTCGCGATTCTTATGATAATGTAGTCATTTACAAGGAGAAAACGAAGACTTGGCATGAGAAATTTATCTTGAGAAAAGACTTTAAAGCCAGAGATAAAGTCTTATTGTTTCTTTCTTTCCTTCGCCTTTTTCCTGGAAAACTCGTATCTCGTTGGGATGGCCCAGGCACAGTGGTACAAGTATTTCCTCATAGAGCAGTTGAGATTGAGAATGAAAGGAATATATGTATATATTCAATGTGAATTCCCATAGTTTGAAACTATACCATGAATAGTTCAGGACAAAAAAGATAGATGTGTTGGTTCTATTTGAACCAAGACATGAGGAGTGAGACCATAAAAGAATATCAACCCAAAAATATGAAAGAAATGAGCTACTTGGAAGGTAACGCAAGGTAAGTACGTAGGTAACTAATTTAGATTTAGTTTTTTAAAATTCAATATATATATATATATATATATTCGTCATTGGAATCACTAACATGTAGATGTGAGAAATTTCCAGACTAAAAAAACTATGGTCTCAGTACTTTGAGAAATTGGATTTATTTTCTAATTTCAGACCCAATGCAACTAAATTGTTACCTTCTACATATCACTCTTTCCATATACACTCCCCATACTAATCCCGTACCTTTTCTCAAGTCTTTCTACCTTAAGGGGTTGTTTGATTGGGGGAATTGAAATGGGGAAAGAGAAAGGGAATAAAATGTAATGAATCATTTAGTTAATGTTTGGTTGGTATTTTTAATCATTCATTTTCCTTTTTTACAGTTTGGGATTCTCTGAATTGGGTGAATGGTGATTCTCTAGTCTCACCCTAAGAATCGGATTCCCCAATTTTTGTGTTCCACTTTTGTTTCCAAGAAAAAAAACTCTTTCACTTCTTCTTCCATTGTCCTGCTTCTTCTCCACAACACCTTCAGCTTCTGCGCAAGACGTTTATTCTCAAGGTAAACTCATGGCTTCTTGATTCATATATTTTCTCATCGTTTCTAATCGCTGATTGATGTATGGTAGTTTTGGTAAAATTGCTATGTTTACTAGTATTTAAGATTTATTCTCGTTCATACACAAATTAGGCAGTAATCACTGTACTGGCTGGCTCTCTGATGTACTAACAATGAGGTAATGGGCATTGCCAGCCATTTTTGTTATGCCGATTCCATAGTTGAGGTGGTGTTATTGGTACATATTAGGACACTGGATGTGGTTTTGGTTTTCTTTATTTTCTCGTTCGATATACTTTTCAGTTACTGTGGTGTTTCGGTTCCCCCTTTGATGTAGTTTTTGTGCTCAACTTATTGCTCTCTATAGGACCTTCCGTCGTGGGAAGAGCAAAACTATGCACTTGTATACATTGTTGCTATAAATAAAACTGTTCTAGGTGTTAAAATTTATCCAGGTTTAAGATAGAAAGTTAGAAACACTGGTTTTTTGTTTTAACTCGGGTGAGACTCCGAAAACCATACACAAATATGAAATTCGGAATTCACAGTGTTAGTAATTGTTTAACTAATATTTGATAGTTGGAGCTTTACATATAACTTCCTGGATGGTACCAATGTTTTGATCAATGACTGCTTCCTGGATGGTACCAATGCTTTGATCAATGGCTGCTTCCATGTCCTTTTTGAACTCAGATGTGTTTTATGGTTGCAAATTTGTTTTGTTCTGTGAAGGCAGAACATAGTTACCTAATGCGGATGTTAGTGAATATAACTCCCATAAAGATAAAGATAAAGATGAAAGTTAAATAAGAGATTCATTGGACTACAAATTTTGAGTTATAACTCGGTGTCTGTGATGTATATCAACAAAACCACTCAATATGGGAAAATTTCTGCTGTTCTCACACTTTTTCTAAAAACTTGTTATATAGTTGTCCAAAAACTTGGGGCGTAGGCTAACAAATCTCTATAAGGGATGTTTGAGAGTCCCTATATTTTCCGTAATTTTTGTCTTGATGGAGGTTAGAGCCCCCTCCACACTAGTGATCTTCTTATCATTTCTGATTTCATGGTACACGTTTCAGTCTACAGCTTGATAGTTATTCTGATACAATATCTTTTCAGTCTAAAACTTGATAGTTATTCTGATTTCATGGTACACGTATGTACGACAATGTTGGTTTGCACGTAAATAAAATTATTTGCACAGTTACATGAAATGCCTATGTCGAGTGGTTGAGGTGTTGAGCAAATAGAGAAGCATAACCCCCCTTAACCTGTCTACATATATCATC
>JAULKK010012269.1:0-10183 GCA_032355705.1 Rubia peregrina
TGCTAAATTTCTTAAGGAATTATGTGTTGTGAATAGAAAATAAAGAGCCAAAAAAAAGCAAAATAATGGGGGAAAATGAGCATGTTTCCACTTTGTGTAAAAAGGAGTTACCCCCTAATGTATCGATCCCGTCATGTTCACAATCCCTTGCATGATAGGAAACACACACTTTGAAAAAGTCATGCTTGATGTAGGTGCATCAATAAATGTGATTCCTTACACTTTGTATGAAAGGCTCAATTTGGGTACTTTGCATAAAAACGGGGTGGTGATCCAATTCTCCAATCATTCTAGTGCATATCCTTAGGATATTATCGAGGATTCATTGGTTAAGGTGGATTCCTTTATATTCCCCACAGATTTTTTGTCCTTGACATGGAGCATGATAAACATGCCTCCCCAATTTTGTTGGGGAGGCCATTTTTGAAAACTTCAAGGATGATGATTAATGTGCATAATGGTACCCTCACCCTGGAATTTTATGGGATTAAAGTAGAGTTTAACATAAATGACTCTATGAAGTATACTAGTGAAAATATGCTTGTCATGCTATAGATGTTGTTGAAGATATTGTTCAAGATGTTTTTGAATTGAATGGTGATGATTCCTTGTTAGTTGCTTTAGAAAATAATGTTGAAGATGCATGCCTTGTATATTCCATGAATACTAACATGAAGGAGATCATTGAGGATTTGAGCATTCTCGAAGAGGTGATTTCAAGCATTCCTCCTCTAATCTTAGAGGAACCAAAGAAGCTAAAATTTCTTCCATCCCTTTTGAAAACTCCGGAGATCGAGCTTAAAGATTTTCCAATTGACCTTAAGTATGTATTTCTTGGGGAAGGAGAGACACTACCGGTCATCATTTCAAGTAAGCTCACTCAAGAGCAAGAGGAAAAGTTAATGGTGATATTATGGGAAAACAAGTAAGCAATTGGATGGACTATTGCCAACATCAAGGGCATAAGTCCATCTCCTTGCATGCACCGAATCTTGTTAGAAGATGATGCAAAACCCATGCAACAACCCCCAATGTCGGTTAAATTCACCTATGGTTGATGTTGTGAAGGCGGAGATCCTCAAATTGCTTTAAGCGGGGATAATTTTTCCAATCTTGGATAGTAAATGGGTGAGCCCAACTGAAGTGGTGTCAAAGAAGAGTGGGGTGACGGTTTTTGAGAATGAGAAAGGTGAAATGGTGGCCACTCGTATCCAAAACGGGTGGCGAGTTTGCATTAACTATCGGAGGCTAAATGCGGTAACCCGAAAGGATTACTTCCTGTTTCCGTTCATTGATCAAATTCTTGAGAGACTCGCAAGTCATCCATATTATTGCTTCTTAGATGGGTACTCGGGGTATTTTCAAGTGGCTATAGCTCCGGAGGACCAAAAAAAACCACATTCATGTGCCCCTTGGTATGTTTGCTTACCGGCATATGCCTTTTGGGCTATGTAATGCCCCATCTACTTTCCAAAGGTGTATGGTAAGCATTTTCCTGGATTTTTTTTGAAAATTTTGTTGAAGTATTCAAGGATGATTTAACCGTTCATGGTAATTCTTTTGACAATTGTTTAGAAAATTTAGCACAAGTTCTTAAGCGTTGCATTGATACTAATCTTGTGTTAAATTCCGAGAAATGTCATTTTATGGTAGAATGAGGCATTGTCTTAGGACACATTGTCGCCTCTAAGGGTATTGAGGTAGACAAGGCAAAGATAGACATAATTCAAACTTTGACATATCATACTAATGTGCTCGAAGTGTGCTATTTTCTTGGTCATGCAGGATTCTACTGCTTGTTCATAAAGAACTTCTCAAAAATTGCATCTCTTTTGTGCAAGTTGTTTCAAACGGAGGTGAAATTTGTGGTGGACAAGGGTTGTAAAGAGACCTTCAATTTATTGAAAGAAAGGTTAGTTTTGGCCCTTATCATTCAACCCCCCAATTGGTTCATGCCCTTTTAGATCATGTGCGATGCAAGTGATTAAGCCGTTGGAGTGGTGCTTGGTCAAAGAGTGGGGAGAGTGCCTCATGCCATCTATTATCCATCCAAGAATCTCATCGAGGCCCAAAGGAACTACTCAACCACAAAAGAAAAAGAATTGCTTGTGGTGGTATTTTCTTTAGAAATATTTTGATATTATTTGCTTGGTACAAAAGTTATTGTATACACTGACCATGCAGCGCTTCGTCGAGTGTTGACAAAGAAAGAGGCCAAGCCGAGATTGATAAGGTGGATCTTGCTTTTGAGTAAGTTTGACTTGGAGGTACTGGACAAGAAGGGCACGGAGAACCTTGTAGCCGATCAGTTGAGCCGGTAAAGTCACCAATGACAGAGTAAATATGGGAAGAGATCCCGATGAACAATTGTTCGCAATCGGGAACCTCCAACGGTAGTATGCCGACATTATGCCTTTTCTTTTCTCCGGTAAATTCCCTCCCTATTTTACAAAGGCTCAAAAAGATAAGCTACAAAGTGATACTAAGTATTATGTGTGGGATGATCCCTTTTTGTGGAAACATTGAGTAGATAAAGTTGTTAGGAGATGTGTCCCTGATAATGAAGTGCATTCAATTTTTAGTTTTTGTCCTTCGTAAGCATGTGGTGGTCATTTTGGAGTGAAGAGGACTGCTAGGGAAGTCCTAGAAAGTGGTTTTTATTGGCCTACATTGAATAAACATGCATCACATGGTGAATAGTGAAAGAAACTTGATACTATGTATCCCGAGTTTAGTACTGAAACGCGAAATTTGAGACTAGGCTCTCCTTAGTTCCGTTAATGGATGATTTGTTGACCTTGTTCAATACACAAATGTATGATGGATGTGCAAAAAAAATATTTCACATTGAAGGCTTTGTTTTTTTACCATAAATGATTTTCACGCATATGGGAACTTGTCAGGATACTCGGTGAAAGGACATCATGCTTGTCCGGTGTGTAAGAAGGAAACAACCTTTGTTAGTTGAAACATGGGTGTAAAACAACTTATCTTGGCCATGGTCAGTTTTTCCAGACGATTATCCATGGCGTGCTGCCAAGAAGTGGTTTAACGTTAAAGTGGGGCTCAGACCACCAATATCCTTGACTGGTGTTGAGGGTTTTGAAAGAGTTGAGGATTTTCCTAACGATTTTGGGGGGAAAAAGAAGCGAAAGGGTGCTTGTGAGGGAAGTTGGATAGTTTCAGACTCCCTCACTAAAAGCATTTGGAAATCAGGCATCGTCTTGATGTGATTCACATTGATAAGAATGTGTGTGACTCTTTGGTGGGGACATTGTTGAATACGCAGGGTTAACCTAAGGACGGGCTGAAGGCTTGGCTTGACCTAGTCGAAATGGGTATTAAGAAGGATTTAGGTCATGTTAGAAATGGAGATGATTGTTATCTACCTCCTGCCTTTTCTTCTATGTCGGAGTTGGAGAAAAAGTCATATTGTGAGACCCTTTGTGGTGTCAAGGTGCCAGCGTCTTATTCTTCAAACATAAGTTCATGTGTTTTTCTCATTGATTTGAAGTTGGTTGGTTTAAAATCGCATGACTGTCAAAGCTTAATGGATGAATAGAATGCCATTGCGATTAGGTCGCCTCTACTATCTCATGTAAGATTGTGCATCACGAAGCTTTGCTTGTTCTTCAAGTCAATTTGTTCGAAAACCATTCCTATTTCCAAGCTTGTCGTTCGCAGGCGATGATAGTTGAAGTTCTGTGTCGGATGGAGATGTACTTTCCCTCTTTTTTTTTAATATTATGGTTCACTTGATAGTCCACTTAGAAAGGGAGATTAAACTCTGCGGTCCTATATTTTTGTAGTGGATGTACCCGTTGGAGAGGTACTTGAAATTTTTTGGACACTTTGTCAAGAACCAATACAGACCCGATGCAAGTATTATGAAGTGTTATCTTGCAGAGGAAGTTATTGAATTTTACACAGATAATATGAAGGACGTAGATTCTATTGGCATTTCAAAATCGAGGCATGAATGGAGGTTAGGCAGTCAGGGTGTTATGTAGGGAAAGCAGTTAAATCCCTATTCTGATGATTTGTGTGCAGCTTACCTTTATGTTCTTCACAACCACGAGGATGTCGTCCCTATACATGAAGATCCAGATGGAGACTATTAGGGTCATCCATCCCAAATTCAAGGAAGCATGAATTTTGCAACAATACACTTCTACTTTTGCTTCATGGATACATGATCGTGTGGAAATGGGTAATTATCCCCCCCCGGTTAAATGGTTGGCACACAGACTATTGGGGACAGTTTTGTCACATGGAACTTATGGCATAAATGGATTTATATTTGGGACAAAATCTATGGATGAAAAGAGTGTGTCAATAAATAGTGGTGTAACTCTCATATCTAAGGCTTTACATGTTGCGAGTGTTAGCAACGACAATCCTATATCGCCCAAAATAGCTATATCAGAACCATTATTGAAATTTGGGAACTTGATTATGTGACAATGCGAGTCCTAGTTTTCAAATGTCAGTGGGAAGATGTGAACAACAGGCTAAGGAATGAGGATTTGGGTTTCGCACTTGTAGATCATAGCCGAGTTGGTTGGAAGGATGATCCCTTCATTTTAGCCACACAAACTCACCAAGTGTTTTACATCAAAGATCCAATAGACCCTCGGTGGGAGATTGTTGTTGAAGGGAAGAGAGCATCCATTGAGGAATATAAATAAGAAGAATTCATTAGTTTTGGTCGTCATACTCATACTGGTTTGAAAGAAATAAAAAAAAATTCTTGAGGAAGATGATTTGAGGATGCGTGGACATCTTGGTCATACCGATCAGGATGAAATAATTTGGGTCGATGGTCGAGGGAAGGTCACAAAGAGAAGGAGAAGCTCAAAAAATAGTTGAAAAAGACATGGTTAGTGGTTGTTCGCAGACCCATTGTTTACGATAAGTTTTGACATAAAGGTTGGACCGACTTCCAAACTTGGAAGTGCTTCGGCTGGGATGGTATTTTCAGTACTTTGATCTACATTTGGTGTCAATCTGATGTAATGCATTTCCTATATTGGGCTAGTAACATAATTATTGCAAATAGATAGAAGTGGAGCATACCATCAAAGATAATACTTCATTCGTCCCATAGAAATTGGCACAATTACTTTTGTATCGGTATTTTATGCAAGATGAGATGGAAGTGTTGATGAGAAAAAAGGGGTATTTTGGCAATAGAAGACTTGACTAGTAGATTTAATCAACATCTTGAGGGATAATATAGTAAATGTATAATCTCATTTTTATTCACTTTAGGTAAGAATTGAATTTTGCCAATTTCTGCTGGACGAATGAAAATAAAAAATTTGCCAATTTCTATAGGACAGAGGGAGTATCTCGTAATGGTAGAATTTGATTTTAGATCTCATGTCATACAATACAAGAAATATAAAATGTTCCAAAGTAGTGATAATACTTTTTGAAACTAAAACATGAGGAGCTTCAAAACATAAGGTTTACATAGAATTAGAATGCCTAATCCCAGATTGTCACTTATATGCTCATTGACTATGGCCTATCTTCCAAATATGCTTCCTTAGGCCTGCAATTTCCCCGTGGACCCATCTATAGCAAGCTCTGAAACGCTTCACAAAACTAGAATCTAATTTCTCCATAACCTCCACTACATTACACAAAATTTAAACATCAGTACTCATTCTATTTATTTTTAAATCAACAAAATAAAAACTGCATAAACATAGACAAACGTTCTTCGATTCTCAGCCTCTTGTTTGCCTCACCCACATCACCCACCTTATGAGCTTACTTGTGGTCAACCAACACCCATTTCTTCTTGGTAAAAGAAGCCCTGTCAAACCACTTGCATGGTTTTTCCTCTCCTTGAAATGCAAATTCTTGTACGCCCTTCAAAGACAAAGTGATTAAGTTCCCATACGGGAGACTTTTATCACCCTCTTAGACATCCCGTTGTACAGCATATGCCAAAATATTGTAGATCCCGGATTAATCCCCCTACCCTCCATTATGTAGTAAAATAACATGCGGATCACTGTAGTAGGCTCAGTGATGTGGCCGGAGGTGGTTACTATACTCCTAACAATCATTTCGTATATGATGCGTAGGTCTATGCGGAGGATCTTTATGTCAAAATTCTCACGTTTTCCTAGGTTATCCAGATTACGTCCAAAGTATCTAACGCTACATTCAATCGGGTCAGCATCGGGTAGTCACTTTCAAGAGACTAACTACCCCGTTGATATACATCATTTGACAGACCTTCCATTTTTTAGGAAACACATACTCAGGTCCTTTATGCAGACAATCCAAATGGCCATTAATAATCCATAGACTTATATCTACCTCATATCCACAAACCCTAGTCCTAAAAACACCCCCATAAACTTCATATAAGTTTCTATAAAATTGACATACTTTATTGGGAGGTAGTCGTTGTGCCACTCAAAGATATTATTTATAAGCCCTAATTGCGGCTAACTACTAGAAAGTAGATAATAGCAAGTCGGGGTCGTCCATGAGAAAAAGAGGGCTTTATCGAGTGTTAAGCGTAGTTAAAAGCACACAAAGATGTCACTCTATGTGAGTGGTAACAAAGTGGGGGGTTTTGATTTTGAAAAAACACTACGACTACTATGAGAAACTAGATTAATCGATGATTAAAATACCTATGTAAATACGATCACAACTAGCACAAAAGATGAAACTATGATTATAACGAGTCTTGGACGCAATTGGTTTACATTTCTAGTCATCCTTTGATCATTGAATAATTTTCCTATTTTTATGCATTAATGACATATGGTGGAGAACTTATCAACACCTTTCGGGTGAAGATATATCTCGCCTCTCCTCGGTTATAGTTAGAGTGGGCGATCAGCTCCACACAATAACCCTTACCCTTGGGTCACCCTAGACGATCGGCATCATATACTTCCTCAAGAATAGCAATACACATGGAGAACAAATACAACTAACACAATATCCTACAAGTGAGAAATATTGGGATAACACAAATATATCTACTAATAACGACTACGAGGATCGGCCTTCATGCTAATCGTTATTAGTGAGCCACATTGATAATTAGTCAAACTCATTCAAATTTATCTCAAATCTAAGAAATTTCATCAATAAATAATCATAATTAATTGTCACATCTAATTATAACCTAGCATCAACTAACGATAATCACATCGATGAAAAGTCAAAGTCTTCCAAATTTGACCAAAAACCTAGCAAAGAATCAATTCATAATCTTCAACTAGTTGATCATCATAATCTACATCATGCATTAATCACACAAGAAAGCACAAAATATACTTGATCATCAAAGCACAAAATAGGAAAAATCAAATCTCACAAATTCATACTAGAAATGCTTACCAATTGCTCCCAAATGTATTTAGCCTAGATTAGCTAAACCCATAACAAAAGCATAAAAATCCATGGAAAACATTGGATAAATAATGAACTAATAAATGAGATCTAGGATTTTGGAGAGAAAATTCGTCTGGAAAAAAAGTGGAGAAGAAAGGGGCTGAAAATGACTGAAATAGCCAGCCCAGAGTTAGCCTCGATGAGGGCCGCATAACAGGCATGCGGCCTACAAATCATTCACTGCGTCGCTCTAAATGTCTTCCGCTGCGGGCTGCGCAACAGGGATGCAGCCCGCAAAACGGTCACTGGTCCCTTGAGTTGTGCTTCGTAACTGGACTGCGGGCCGCGCAGCAGGTCTGCGGCCAGCAAAACGCCCACTAGAGTCCTCATTCCGCTTCTACCAAATAATTTGGCCTTCTTCCCATTTCTTCATTAATTTTCTTCCACACTTGATCTCTTTTAAACCCGATCACTTTAATGAGATCTAAAACACTTCATAAATTAAAGAATTAGGATATAAAATACATGATTTCATCTTAACCCCTTAATCGATAAAATGTCAATCCCTGTCCAATTAAGTCCCTAATCTATTACAAAATTAGGTTTCGAATGTGTTAAAAATAGGGTATAAATTGAGCACATCAAACACCCCATACTTAGACCTTTACTTGTCCTCAAGTAAAAAATGATCAAAGCCTAGGATGGTTCTTAGAATTCTACCCCGTAACATACTCGAGACCTTTACCTTGAGAATCCTTTTAACCCTAAACATGGGAGACTACCCATACCCATATTTATGACTAAAACAAAATTCTACCCAACATAATTCCCAAAAAAAATACAACATCGTATCCACGTAAGGCTTCCCAAAAGTAAGGTAAAAGAAATAGAGTCTGCCCAAAGTGGCCAAGTGAGCCTTCAATTTTTCCATTTCTCTCAATTTCTCTCATTTTGCCTAGAAGCCCTTTCAGGTTTTCATCCTAGCTTCCCTTCCTTTTTACCTGACACCTCACATTTTTCCACACAATTGAAGCCTCTCATTTTTGCATAGGTCGCCCTTTCGGTTTTTCGACCTATCCGGGCTCCCCAAATTTTACCTAAGTTGCCCTCTCGGGTTTTCAACTTAGCGGGGTTTTTTCCCCCATTTTTTTCAAAAATACCTCCTTAGAAGTTATTGATTAAAACGAAACAAAAAAAGCCATACCATATGGAGCACATGCTAGTAATGAGATTAACTAATTCCCCATCCCACACTTAAAATCTAGCATTGTCCCCAATGCTAAGAAACGATAGAAGCACAAGTGTAGAGTAAAAGAAAATAATAAAGTACTCACAACTAGGACCTAGAAAATGTCCTGCTCCTCCGTGGCGGCAAGCATGCCTTTGAGCCCGCTCTTCCTGCCAGTGTCTGCGCCTCGCCTCTGGATTGAGCGAGAAGCTGTCATCCATGTGAGAAGATTGCAACATAGGAATAATGGATTCCAAATTATCCTCAAGCACATCAAATCACTGGTCAAATATGTCAAATTCACCTGCTCAATCCTATGCACCTGGTGACGAATAGCTCTGACATTCTCGTCAATGCTAGCTAGCATGGTGCCATAGTCAAATTGTTGCAGGAAGGGGGAAACCGGTGTGGGGTCTTCCAAAGGTGGTTCAGGCTGTTGTGGCTGCACGTCAAGTGGCGTACTTACAACATAATGTCCTGGTAGATCAATCTTGTAAGCATTATCATTCACACGCTCTAACACTTGAAAATGGACATCACCACGCGAACTTAATTTAGATTTACATGAATTCGGAAACCTCTCCTTCTGAAAATGCAACCAAACCCTATCATCCTTCTTGAATTGTACCAATCGACGGTTATGGTTGGCTCTTTCAACATTCTGAACATCTGTCCTTTCAATCTTCAATCACACCTTCTCTTGTAATCGCTTCACAAAATCAACCTTCTTTTCTCCATCCAAATTGCGCACCTATTTATAATTCAAAGGAAGTAAATTAAGAGGTGTATTTGGTAAAAATCCATAAAAAAATCAAATGGAGGTAACGAAGTAGTAGAATTAACAGTGTGATTATGAGCAAACTCTACAATCGGAATGCACACTTCCCAATTCTTCAATTTTTTTGAATTAAGGTGTGTAGAAGTGAACCCAATGTGCGATTGGTGACCTCAGCTTGTCCATCAGTTTTTGGATGACTTTCCATAGAAAACAACAATTTTGTCCCTAACTTGTGCCACAAGATATTCTAGAAGTAGGATAAAAAGTTGACATCCCGATCAGACACTATAGACACAGGGATACCATGCAATCGAACCACTTATTTTAAAAATAAATCTGCGACATGTTTTGCATCATCTGTCTTCCTACAAGGAATAAAATGTGCCATCTTCAAAATTGATCAACAGCTACAAAGATAGAATCATTACTTGATTGGGATCGTGGTAATCTGAGAACAAAATCCATGGAAATATCAACCCAAGGATGTGTAGGAACAGGTAAAATAGTATATAAACCACGAGCTTAGTTTTTGGCTTCGCCTTCAAGCAATCAATACACTTCCTACAAATCCTATTAATAGATAGTGCCATTCTTGGGCAAAAGAAGTGTTCTCACAAAAAAAAAATAAGTTTTTAATGAACCAAAATGTCCCATTAAACCATCTGAATGAGCTTTTCTAACAAGTAATTCACGCATAGAACATTGAGAAACACATAACCTATTATTCATAAAAAATAAACCATCATGCCAAAAAAATTTGTCATAAGCACCATTTTTGCATGCAGCACAAACAAATGAAAAATATG
>JAULKK010012279.1:0-10182 GCA_032355705.1 Rubia peregrina
GCTCAAAAACTGAGCCCAAAATTGATGAATTTAACCATATTTTCCAACAAAAACAAGATGTCTTTTTAACACTTAAGCATCTTTTTCGCACTCATCTTGGTTTCTAATAAGCATAGGATTTGAAAAGAGTTTCATTTCAGTAGTTTGTAGTGTCGTTTAAGATTGAGATATCTCTGGGGCTTTTCTCGAGTCCACTAGACTTTGGATCGATTTTGATTTAGCTACGAGTATTGTTCAAGTCGGGCCCTATTTGAGAGTAACAATTTTGGTTCAGCTAAGACATAAATTTTTTATATTCCAAAACCATCTTTAATAAAATGGGGGGTTGTAAATTAGGGTACCCTAAGCCCAACTGAAATTTACAATAAAAGCCCATGATATGAATAATTATAGCCCAAATTTATGAGTAATTACTACCCAAGTGTGAATGACTAGCAACGGAATGCAAAAGTTTTGTAAAAACGCAATCCGTAATTACCCTAGTAAACCATTGGTTTAAAATGGTAATTTTTGAGTTCCATACTTGGAGAACTAATGTTTTTTTGGATTATCCCATCTCCAGTAAAGGTTCTATTGGATTCTGATTGAAGGGAGACCTAATTTATCAACTGCGATGGCTTGTAAGAACTTGTGATCCAAGTGATTGAGGTTCCAGTTCTGCAAATCCTAGTTATGCATTGATTGAATCCTTGCAATCTGATGAGTATCACTAAGCTATTCATAGAGTGATTTCAGACTTCATATCATTAATTGGGTATCACTATTTGGTATCGCTATCTGAGTCTCAATTATGTTTAAATAGTTAAATGGGAAAAATACAAAACTAACACTATTATTTTCTGAAAGTGCTAAGTGTATGCCGCCCGTAAATCTTACCAGAAAGAAGGTGCATGGTTTGCCCAAATAGCGCACTCCAATTCCGCCGTCGAAAAAGAAAATGAGTAGAAAGGCCGACGTTTTATTGGGGTCGAGGCAGTTGCGGTGGGAGAGATTGAGGTTTTCCTTCGATTGGCGCTTCAGTGAGGTTTGGAGAAACCGTGAAAGTATGGTTTGGGGTTGTCGGGAGGAGTCATCGTTGAGTTGGAGGTAGAATTTGGCGAGGATGAGTTCAATTAGGGTGTTGAAGAAGGCGCCATGAGATTGAAATAAGGCGAAGGCGGAGGAGAAGAGAGGCAGAGGAGAGAAGAGGAAAGGGGGTGAAAAGTAAGTTTTTAGTATTTAGGGTAAAACGTTGGGTTGAAAGGAATAAGGGGAAAATGTTGAAGGTATAATAGTACTTTAAGTTTTTTGAATTTTTTTAAAAAAATTCAACAAGGATATAATCGTCAATTTATTGAATTCCGGTCAATTTCATGTTGTCAAAGTTAGATTGACACTTTCGGTCAAAACAAAGGGTTATATTTGCACTTTTTATATTTTACAGGGTTAGAAAAGTATTTTCGACCAAAATATAAGGTTATTATAACACTTATCCCTATTTAAATTCGGGTCTGTTTTGCAACTCAAACAGAGTTTTATAGGAAGAAGTGGAGTGTTGAAGAAATCAAAGAGCAGAAGTAATTGACATTGTGACCTTTAATAGTTATTGAGTATACTTGTAAATATTCAACTTGTACATGGGTAGATCAGTAAATACAGTAGGAAGCTCTTTGTATAAATACTCTTGTACAGCTGATTTAATTATGAGAGAGAATACACAGATATTTTTAAGTTTTGTTTGCTCCTCTGAGCTTGACAGTTGGAGAGGCGGTTTTTCTGTTTTTGCTTCTGCTCTTTTCTTCAGTTGATTCTGAAGCTTTGGGATTCAGATTCTTGCTGAATCTTTAATAGTCAAGAACAGCCAATTCAAAGATTTGAAAGCAAGATGGTATAAATCAGGTACATGTATGATGATGTTATGACAGGTTTGTGTGGATTTACATTTGCATGTCAAACAGACAATGTTTGCTCAAGTGAATCCACCCAGAACACATTCTGAGCTGGAGCAACAACAGTAAACAACAACAAATGGTGAATCAAGCACAAAAAGTAATACACTAGACATCTGGGCAAAAATGCCTGATCATGGGTAACATCCCACGTCCTGATTTCTTGAGGAGACAGCAGGACAAGATGAGCAAGAGTGCATACATCCTGCCACCAGAGAGTCCGATCAGGACAATTGTGCACACAATTAAACATCCACAGTTGCTGCTCCTTTTCTCTGGGCAAATCACTGCAACTGACGGCAAATTGCTCTGGCACTCAAACCTCCTTTCACTGCTTTCTACACCTGCTTCTCTCTTCATCTTCTTCTCCTTTCTTGCAAACATGTGCTTCAATTTCAATTTCATCTTCGCCTTCCCAGACTTCTTCTTCTTTAACTCAAAACCTTCTTCTTCCTCCTCCTCCAAAAACGCAGACAACGAATTCGGTTTCCTAATCTTCGAATTTCCAATCTCCTTACATTCAACATCCCCGACCGCCATAGAGCCCTCAGACTTTACGATCTCGATTTCGCTATTGTCCCTGAAATCAGGACCATGAGACCCGATTCTGGCCTCCTCGATTCCAATAAATCTCAAACTCTTCGCCATCATCAACCTCAACTGCTTTTTCGAATCGTAACAAGGGAGCAACAATCCAAAAACATTCTTCCCCACCGACTCCACAAAAATCAAGAAAAAAGCCGACATAGTTAACCCCAGGGCAAATTTCTTGGCCCCTAAGGCCAAAACCGCCACGATACACATCCTCAAGACCGCAGGCAAAAGCCCTTTACGTTTCTCATCATCTCGAACCGCATCATCCTTCTCCTCCGCTATATGATACGTAACCGCCAGCGGAGAAGCCGAAGATTCCTGGATCTTAGAATCCTCGGAAGATCTCCTCAATCTCTGGCGGTTTTTAACAATCAAATCGACAAGAGAGGCGGGAAACCCGGTTTCTACAACCAGGGGGCAGCCGGTGCCGGCGCGCTGCCGGTGGGACTTCATACGATCTCGGAAGAATTGAGAAATACTGTTGTTCTTCTTTGCGTTTTTCATGGTTTTCATCAACAAATAGTTGGAACCATTATCTTTAATAATTTACAAAATCGTGGATCAAAGAATCTGCCGACCCATTTGTTTACTATTAACCGTCGAGATGCTTTTCATAGCAACTGATGGTGCGCCTTTGAGAGAGCCAGTCAACATTCCCGATTTACAATTCCAACTCAATTCATATGATTTCCTTTAGTAATATATAATAATTAAAAAACAAAAGGAAAGTGAGGAGAGAGACAGAGCTTTTTGCACGGGTTATTCATGACACGCCGTTTTTGTTCCTTTTTTACAACTTTTTATAAGTAAAGGAAAATAAACTTCTCACCCTTTCTTTTAGTTGAAACTGAAATATAACCCTACAAAATGATAAAGTTTAAATTTGACTTTCTAACTTTATAAATATTTGGGTGAGACCGTCTCACCCAAACTAAAGATGAGACCAAGCAGTGGCAGAACCAGAGTGAAATATAAGGGGGCTTAATAAAATTTTAAAACTTAATCGAGTAATAATATTTTGAAATATACTTTAAAATGAAATAATTACTATAACCTCAAAAAAAAGATAGAAATTTAAAATAACAAAAAATCATATAGAGGCAATTTTAAAAATTAATATTAACATTTAATTAATTTTAAATTACAATATATATATATATATATTCAACATGCTTACATCACAAAGTTACATTTTAGATCGACAAATTGTTAGATGAAATATTTTATAATTGTTGTAACTAATTGGGGAATTTGATTTTTGTTTTTATTTATTTCAACGAAACTCCTATAAATATGAAAAGTTGTAAGATATATAGCAATTTATAAATAATTATATTTTAACCCTAAAACTTATGGAGATTTTTCATGATTTGTCTAACCGTTAATTGGCCTAACACGATACTCTCTCTAGTTTTACAACCAAATAAATTAAATTTAAAAATCTAATTATAGAAAATAAAATTTGAAAATTTTGAAAGAGAAAGAAACAATTACACCTTTTATAAGTTAACCTACTCAAAAACAAAACCCAAAGAAAGCAACTATCAACAAAAGAAGTTTCTACGTCTAAGGAAGCATCTTTCAAACAAAAGGGCATGAATATAACTTCCTTATAACTTCCTGCTCAAAAACAAAACCCAAAGAAAGGGCATGATTATAACTTCTTTACAAATGACCGGAAACTGGCGACATTAGCCGTCGAAAACATCTAAGGAAGTTTCTACGGCTAATGTTCAAACAAAAGGGCATGAATATGTCATTTCTTCTTCGGCTACTGAGTCGAATGTATTACAAGGTGCTTTTCTGATTTCTATGATCGTTTATTCACTTATTTAGGGTTTTAGTCCTTTTTCCATTTTTAAGATTTTTTTCTTGTTTACTGATGAATTTGTTGATGTATACTGTGTTTCTTAGCCTGTTTATGTATTTACTTCACGTTTGTTGTAATATTGAATCTCGAGTTGATGTACATTGTTTGTTGTTATATATTACTAATGTGTTTACTTCAGGTTAATGTTAGGCATGTTTATCTGTTGACCTTTGTTGTATTAGATATTTTTTCAGGCGATATGATCATATGAACTTCAGGTTAATGTTAGGCATGTTTATCTGTTGACCTTAATTTGTGGTGATATGACCATATGACCTTTTAGTTAACTAGCACATGAAGATTAGATTTAAAATTGACCAAAGTTATGCCTAATGTAGTTTTGAAGTCATTATCTCTTGATTATTTGAGAATGTTCTTACCCTGATCCCCCCATTTTTGTGTATAACAAATACGTAGGTCAATTGCACACAATGTAGTTGGCCCAAATGAGGCAGAGCTAATGGACGAGTCTGATGAAGGTAACAAGTCTTTGAACGGGGTTGTAGTGCCTGCAATTTGTATCTTATGGACTAACAGTTACATATTTAGAACTTGACATTCTAGCAGAGATTCTAGTCTACATATTTGCTATTGTGTTTGAGCATTGGGATAATTTAAGTTAGTGACCATTATTATAAGTTTAAAAGAAGACGACTCTCATATACTTTTTTGCTTGCACTCTTTGTAACTTTGTACTGGATTTCACCGCTAACATTTTTTCAATCTCAAATTGTAACACACTATGTTATCAAGCTTTCCATCATTTTATGCAAAATAGGTTCTTGATTGTTGAAAGCCCTAGATTTTATTGCTAATTTGCTACATATTTTTGGATGGTTGCTACTATTTATTCAATCCAAAAGCACATGAAAGGAGAAATTTTAGTTGTTTTTTTAAATAGTTGTGGATGAAATATATGATATAGGTGATAGATTCATGCTCATCCAAGTGCTTCAGGGCATACAGAAAGCATTGTAACACTAACATTGAGAATTGTTTTGTTTGCTTGTATATCAATGCTCAAGAGCTTTTGTTGCAATTGGGGGAAGTATTGATGTTCTATAATGTCTTCAGACATTACCTTATCTTGCAGATCCATTGTTTTCTTTTCAGGTCTTGGGTGACTTGGTCGAGTCATGCATGGGTGTCATTATTCTTATGTATATGTTATTATCAAGTGCTAGAAAAAAGTCATTGTTTTCTTATTACTGTACTTTTTTCTTATGTATATGTTGTTAGTTCAACTGTTTATTTTATTAGTTTATTTTCAAAAAACATAAATTGAGAAGGATGTTGTTGCAGATGGCAGTGTAGTTGAAACTGGTAATTTTAGCATTTCCCTTAATTTTGTATCATTTGCTTAGTTATTGGAATATAATACAATACTATTGACGAATGCGTCAATCGTTTGTTGATGAAGAGGTTGCAACACCAAAATATGCATCTTTGGAACTGTTGAATGATGAAGAATTGGTTGGCAATCTGGGAGTGTCCACAACTACTAGAATTACTAGAATGGAGGATTTGACTGGCAATCCAAGAGCATCCACAACAGTGCAATCCCGACGAAAGGAGATAAATTTATTTGCAAGATGTTACTGAAGTAAAAAAAAGTAGATTGTATTGGTGATGTACTTGAAGGATTTGGTTTAGTAGTATCAAAATGGAGAATGATTTTAGTTGTGAATGTTGAATTTGCTAGGATGTTGAAAATCTTTTGTAATAATGGATTATAACTTCTTGTGTTTTTATGACAATTTCTAAACTGAATTAGTTACGTGGTTTGTCTATTTTTCAGTTGTTTAATGGTTTAGTTTGTTATTCAAATTTTATAGTCTCTCTTGGCTATGCTATTTGGGTGTTTAATTTTTAGTTTGTCAAGTTAAATATGTTTCTGATGTTTAGTTTATGTATCTTTTTCTTTAGTTCACTGATTTGAGTTTGTCTCTTAGTTTAAATTTTGTGTTTCAAGTTTTGGTTGTAATTTTTTTGAGAGTATAACACTGGGTAATTAATTATTTAGTTCGAACATTACAAATTTTGTGTTCTTCTTATTTTAAATTTTTAGTGTGAGTTTAGTTCATGTATATATGCATTTAGTTTATTTATTAGAATCATTATTTTATTTTATTTTTTAGAATCATTAGTTTAAATACTGCTTGTTGCGTTATTAATTTGAACATTTTTTGACTTATTTTTAACTTCAGTCGTTAGTTCAGGTGATACATAAAAGCTATAAATTTGTAATTTGATTTTTAGAGCCTTTATGATAAGCCTTTGAGCAATTTGATGTAAACTTTCAGACAACTTGATGTAAGATTTCGGGTAATTTAGCCAATTTTTGGCAACATAGGAGCTTAATGAAAAGGGAAGGACACCCTCCAAACCCCGTCTACAACAGTTTGAATTTTTAAAAATTGTTAGTTCAGGTGTTTAAGGCATTAGAAGAGCAATTTAAATGATTAGTTTCATAATTTAAGTATTGTGTACATAATAATAATCTAATTACAGTACAAAATTGAATTTCATAGTCTAGATCACTTGTTGCTTTGACAATCTCTCAATTACCATTCATCCGCTTCTTGACTCTCCCTTCTTCGACCTTCTTCCACTTCTACCATTCTTGCGAATGGCCTTCTTCAAGCTTCTACCATCCTTGCGAATGGCTTTCTCCTAAGTCTTCTAACATTTTGTAGTCTTCATGGTTTCAAATCTTCCACAATTACCTCATGTCACGGAATTCTTATTAAAAGTGACAAAAACGATAAAGTCGCTATCAAAACTAATAATATGAATTCGAGGTAAAATAGAGTCTTCAAAGCATCAAAGTCAACCAAAATGAGTCTAAGAAGGTACCAAAATTACCATATAATATGGCCACATCATGAGCACCCCCTCCTTCAATCTCATTCACTCGCAGCCTGTTGATTTAGTTCAGATTATCCTTTTGATAAGTGGCTCAAATTGGTATCAAAGTCAGCTCCTACAAATATGTATCATTTATAAACTACAACCAGTAGCATATACAAACTTATTAAATAATCTATTTATGCAATTAGTTCGTGTATGTGAGGGTTTAGTTCTGCTTTCCTGACCAGTTATTTAGTTATTTATAAATAAACATATATATATATATATATATATATATGCACATATTTCTTCATGTGTTGAAACATTTTCATCATGTAAAAAACAAATTACTTCAGACATTTTAATAAACATTAAGATACTAAACTATCCATAAAATTTTTTATCTAATTAATTTTATACTTTCATGTTTAATTTAGTCATAAATAAACACCCTAGTTTAGGCATTTGAACAGTTTCACCGGGTATATAACATATTATTTCACATGTTTCATAACAAAATGCATTTATTAGAATCTACACTTGCATGATTCACCTACTAATATATAAACAAATCACTTCATATTTTTAGACATTTTAATCGTGTATGTATTATCATATTTAATACGCTTCAACAGAAAATAAAATATTATATTTTTCATTATAACATTCACCTTATGAAATATCACATTTCTTGATGAAACAACTAGCAATTTTAAAATTCACCACTTCATGTGTTCATGCGGTTAGATCATGTATTTAACATGTTATTTCATACTTATCAGAAAATTTTAAAATACCAAAATACTTTGAACAAAACACATCAAATCATATTCCAAACTTTCACGAATCATACAGCAAAAGATGATCACATTATTTCCTGTATTCATGCAGTTACATAATGTATTTAACATAATACTTCACACGTTCCAAGAAATACAAAAAATCAAAATATTCTTTAAAACAATGCATCCAATCAAATTACGGACCTTGACGCATAATCTAGCAATTTATGAATAAGTTACTTCATGTGTTCATGCGATTATCTTGTGTTTAACTAATATTTCATACATTGCAGCAAATTTAAAAACAACAAATTCTTCTTAGAAAAATGCAAAATCAAATTCCTGACCTTGGTGAATTAACTAGCAGAATAATAACATGTTACTTCAGGTGTTCATACAGTTACATCGTGTTTTTAACATATTACTTCATATATTCCACCAAATTTAAAAATATTAAAATATTCTTAACAAAATGCATTAATAAGAAATAAAAGATGATCTAAAAAAATATGTCGATGCGATGAAGAGTTTAATGATGGAATCGTTTCACGATTTCAATATTAAAAGATATATAAATTAGTTCATCTGTTGAGAGTGTTTGTTAACCGTTTTAATGATTTAGTTTAGACTTTCATTTTCTACATGATAATGATAGAACTTATAGATAAAAGATATATAAATTAGTTTGTTTGATTAGAATGTCTATTAATAGTTTTTAGTTTAGACTGTCATTATCTTCATGATAATCATAGAACCATATATTGGATTATGCACTCTTGACGCTCCAACTCCCTCTGTTTCATTGGATGTGACACACTTACCTTTTTTTAATATTGTTTTTGTGAATTTGACACACTTTTATTTTATAGCAAGATTCTTTCAATTTCATCCACTCATTATACTTTTTCCTATCTAAATTTAATTTCATCAACTCATTTCATTCACCTAAATCCAAGCACGTAAGGCTATGATGTCATATCCAACGAAACGGAGGTAGGACATGCAAACAAAGAAGCAAGAGTGGTTTGGGAGTTCTTCACTAGAGCTGATGTAAGACCCCATATTCTACAATGCCCAGATGCTTGAATGAAAAAAATAATTCAATGTTAAAAACCCAAAAGAAGTTTGTGCAAGGCACCAAATTAAACCTCTCTCTCAGTCTCATTATTCTTCCAAATATAATGTTGAACAAGACCGTTGACTATTGAAAAATATTATCCCAAAAGTTCTCTCCGTACAAACTTGAGCCCCAATTACTTCCCCTTTCTCTAATTTACCACTATACTATCAAGGTCTGCAATGAATTAGGAGTTTGATCCACAAAGCGTTCATCTCCCTCACATCTCCGCCGGATATTCATCCCTTCTCCGCCGCCCATGACAAGCTCCAACGCCTCCGTCTTTACATCTCCCATTGCAACCCTGCTCCACTATTTTTCCTCGACGGTGGCGACAACCTCCAAAATCTCCACTGAAAACCTCTCGTTCAGAAGTAGTCATTCTTCTCTGCGAAGACCTTGGGTGCTTCTTCAATTTCTAGATGCTTCATCGTTTAATCGAAAATGGGGTTTGGAAAAAATGAACTAGCAAAGCCGGTATGTAAAAGGAGCAGAAGATAGAAGGGAAAAAGGAAATTAGGTCATCTTATAACCCGCTCTGACCTGATTCCTTTGACCCGCGAATTTCATACATCTTATTGTATATTGTATCTTGGCCCCTCCTCTCACCGCATCTTATGGTAAGACGATCACGTTGGAGATTTTCTCCTTTAATTTTTTGATGAATTGTGAAGCTATAGTTTTTTGTGTCATTTCCTTTGTTGATCTGGAAAATTTAGTGTTGACCATAATACCCATGATTAGTTTTCTAAAATTTTGGCACAATTTTACCCTTCCCACCATCAAAACCTAACTAGAATCTAGGGTTTTACCAACACTTAATTTGGTTTTTTGGGGTTATTTCAGCATTTAATTTTTATTTCTAGGTTTATATTAGCAGTTTTATAGGATCAAATGAGTAATTTTGAACACCCTCTTTCACTCATCTACTTCCCCCCGTCCACCCCTTCCCAAATGTCGTCACCCCACCACCATCCTCGACGTTACTCACCAACTCTTCTTCCATTTTCTTACAACCCTGTCCCATTCTTCTTCTTCCCC
>JAULKK010012308.1:0-10181 GCA_032355705.1 Rubia peregrina
ATATATAAATAATAAAATAATACAAATCCGCCTAGACCGATTAATCGGCTAGGCGCTAGGCGGTGCCCTTCCGCCCAAAGAGCGCCTAGCAATTTTTAGAACCATGGTAATTGGAGTGGAGAATTCATGTTGAATGCTAAGTTCATCACAGAAATCACTGAATTGAGAGTTTTCGAATTCCCTGCCATGATCACTTCTGATTCTGATAATCTTTCCAATTGAACTTCCTTTCTCGGTCTGCAATTTTACCACCAGACTTCTAAACACATCCACAGTATCAGACTTTTCTTAGAGAAATGCCACCCAAGTAAATCTCAAAATCAACACATACAAAGATGTACTTCTTGCCACTCACACTAGGTGTGTTGACTGGACCCATTAAATATATATGAAGCAATTCAAGATTCCTTGTGGTAGTAATATACTGTACTGCAGAGTGAGGAGATCGAATTTGTTTACCTTGCTGACATGGTCCACAAACAATTCCACTCTTGATCGCAAGCATAGGCATTCCACGTACTGCCTTTGAATTTGAAATTTTCACCAAGGTTTTATAGTTGATATGTCCAAGCTTCATATGCCACAGTGTGCCCTCATCTTTCTTTGAACTTAAACATCGTACTTCTTGCTCCAGAATATAATAATTATCTGATGATCGAATACCAGAAAGAACTCTGTTGTCATCACCATGCCTAACCACACATCTGTCCTTATGAAATTCAACTGTCATATTGTCCTCACACAACTAACTGATGCTTAACAAATTTTCCGTTAAACCTTCAACAAGCAACACACTAGTAAAAACCGAAAATCCTTCAACTTGCATTTCACCTATGCCTATAACTCGACTTCACTTCCCATCACCAAAAGTAATCGAACCACCATCATAAGGTTTTATCTTTGTCAAAAACACCTGAGTTTCATTCATGTGACGGGAGCATCCACTATCAAAGTACCACGAGTCTCTAGAATGTGCAATAAGTGAAGTATGAGCAACAAGGCAAATATTCATGGGTTTAGAAATCCATACCTTCCTAACCAGTTTTGAGCGTTGGGTAATGTCTATGTTGAAACATACCGATAGCTGATGTCCGTTCATGATATCACTCAATAATTTTAGACATCGTTCCTCGATATGGCCTTGAAACATGCAATAACTACATATAAGAGGTTTTTGAACACGAGCCTTCATCACCTTTTTCTTCATATCCCGAACCTCATTCTTAAAGTCTCTCATACCACATGTTGCATTGCCATAGCCGATTCCTTGCCGATCTCCGAAACTTTTTCCCATGGTCAGGATGTCGTCTAACTTTGCCTTTCCATAATTCAATTTTTTAATTATCGCTTCTGCCAATTCAGCCCGTTCATTCATCGAGTTTAATTTCTCATTCTGATCTTCAACTTCATCCTTAAGTTTTTCAACCTGTACTATCAAATCCTTCTTTTCATCGGCCATTTGATTTTTCTCTACCTTCAGGGATTTGTTTGCTTGAACCACTTTTATCCATATGTCATACATTTGTTCATATGAAGTGTAGATGTCTTCACTGCTCACAGATTGGTCATATTCGTCACCGGACACATCGGGAGAGCGTATGTTGGAACATACCGGTTCTATGTTAGAACATACAGTAGTATCTGTGTTGGAACATACGTCCACAACTTTTTCTCAATTTTTTGCTCCAAACACCACATAATTACAGGTAAGTTCCTCTTCATCTTTCTCATCTTCTTCATCCTCACTCCATGAAGTAACATGCGATCTTCCTTGTTTCTTCCTAGTATTGGCACATTCAGACTGGATATATCAAAAGCCTTCACATTATCTACATTGAATTCTTCCTTGCTGTTTTGCTTCACCGCCTGGATTTTTCATGAATTATTGATTTCCTTGCTCCACACAATTTCTACGATTTCTACCAAAGTACTATCCACTTGGTCTATTTCCTCCAGTTCTCTCTTGCGGTTTCCTGTTCACAACCTTCTTCAACATTCTTGAAAAATTATTAGTGATGAGAGCAATTTCTTCATTATGCTTTAAATGCCAATTCCTTCCGAGTCTTCCTTGCAGGCTGCTTCATGTTCATCTCATACGTCTGTGGTGATCCCATCAATCCATCCAAGGACATCCTAGATACATCTGTAGCTTCTTCTATTGCTGCAACCTTAATAGAAAATCTCTTGGGTAGTGATCTTAGGGTCTTCTTCACCAACTTAGATTCCTTGTAAACTTTTCCCAATTAATAGGCCATATTAGAGATGTCCATGAGTTTCCCATTGAATGTGGCAATGGTATCGTTCTCCTCCATTTTCAGTTCTTTAAAGTTGGATGCCAACATCTGTAGTTTGGATTCACGTACTTGACTTGTTCCTTCATGTACAGTCTTTAAAGTATTCCATGCTTTCTTAGCATGTTGACATGTAGAGATGAGTTTAAAATGATGTTCATCAACTGATGTGAAGATCACATTTAACGCTTTTGAATTAGCCAGTGAGGTCTTTAATTCATCTGAGGACCGTGATGATTTGTCCTTGAGTGTTTGTTTCTTAGAGCTTAACTCTCCTTCTTTCTCCCTAGAGCTGGATTCTGCATCTTCAGTTGGAGGATTCTACTAGTTCTCAACAAAGTGCCATGCAAGTTCAACTAGAGAATTGATAAACACTCTCATGCGAGCCTTCCAATAATTGTAGTTTGTCCCTTCAAGCAGAGGTGACCGAGATATAGAACCTCCTTCCTTTTTCTCCATGGTAAAACCAGATCACACTTTCCTTGACACAACCAACGTAAGTGACCAAGCTCTGATACCAATTGAAAAATTGGTTTGACCATTTTAGCTTAACTAGCAATCCTATGTTCTAAAATAGTCTAACTTAACCAATTATATAAAGTAAATAATACACGAGACACACAACTTGGTTAACCAGTTCAATGAAATCCACCTACATCTGTGGGGCCTGGCTCAGTTCAAAATAAATCCACTAATCAGAAAGATATAGTACAAAGTACACCATACAACAATACTTATCTTTTCTAATTCTAAACGTGTGGATTTTGCAAGCTTCTCTTGCTACCGATCCGCCTTGATCAGACTCCCTCTGACCTTGAAACTCGTTGACACTGGATCTCCTCCTCCCAAGGAATTAAGGCATACGTTCTGAACTCTAACACACAGGTCGTGTATGTTGGAACATGATAATTCTGGCTCTCGACAAAAACTTCTCGATAGATAGAAAAATTATGTGCAGATTTTCTCAATTAATTCCACGTCTTTTGCAGCCATATAATATCATCTATTTATAGTCCATATGCATATCATAATGCTCTATGATTATCTCTATAATATTCTTATTCCTTATCTTCTTCTGAAGCATATCCAAATCACATAAATAAAGAGATGTTCCTTATCACAAATATCCCATAATATGTCATTAATCCAATTCCATAAATCTAGGGATTTACCATAATACCAATATGCTTCTACACGGTAAACACATATTACGTAATCTCCAATTTCCATAAATGAAATCCGTCACAATATTTTGTTCGCAAATATGCTTATCGACAGTATGTTCCAACACGGTACATTTTTCTTCTTTAACGCAAGTTCACAAAATTCCAATCAATTAATCCAAGAGATCGCACATGACTTTTCACTTTGGTTCTATTATCAACTGGACGCGATAATATGTATGATGCGTACAACTCAACACGCACAGTTCGGCTTGCCCCAAATTTTATGATTAAAGTTGTTCCTTGATTTTTGTGCATGATTGGAATCGTTTGTAACACAACTATGCTGTTCTTGACTAGTTTGAAACTGTTTGTCTCTCACAAACATTAAAATTAATATTTTAATTGATAATTTAAAGCTTGTTGATGTTTTATAATTTTAAATTGATGTTTTGTTAGTTTTAGTTGATGTTTATAATTTATAGTTTGATATTTTGAAATTAATATTTAATTTGAAAGTTTAAGCGTTGTTGATGTTGATGTTTTTCATTTTCCGGTTGGGATTTTGGTTATATGAGTTGACGTTTGTAATTTTTAGGTGATATATGTTAATTTTTGCAGTTTTTTTCTCTTTTAATGTTTTTCATTTTCTGGATGAGGTTAAGGTGGGAGTTGATGTTTGTCACTTTTTTTTGTGTGATATAGGTTGATTTTCGTAGTGTCTTTTTTCTCATGTTGATGATTTTCATTTTTTGGATGAGGTTTTGGTGTCAGTAGTTGATGTTTGTACCTTCTGGGTGATAAGTTGAGGTTTTATGATTTTCAGAGTGAATAATTTATAATCTTGAGGTAATGTAACTTTTTGGTTGATGTTTTTAGTTTCTTTCCTCTCATGTTGATGTTTTTCATTTTTAGGGTGAGTTTTAGTTGATATGAATAGAAGTTTTGTAAAAAAAAATTGGGTTATATGGTTTGACATTTTTCAATCATGTTGACATTTTTCATTTTTTATGTGAGTTTTAGATGATAGGGGTTTAGGTTTAGGGTGATACCGGGTTGATGTTTGTAGTTTTTTTTAACAAAAATTGATAATTCAAGGGGTTTTTTTTTATGCTTTTATGATTTCTAGTTTATGATTTTTAGTTGATGTTTTGTTAATTGTAGTCGATGATTTTTCAATTTTTTGTTGATTTTATTTGATTTTTTATATAATTTGTTCTACAATTTTTTTGTTGATATTTTATGATTTTTCGTTGATGTTTTCCTATTTTTTGCTGTTATTTATAATTTTCATTTTGATGATTATATTATTTTTTGCAATTTTTTTGCCTTTATATTTGCAGATTGCATTTGGCAGGAAAGATCATGGGAAAAAATTAACAAAAAAGTTGCTCGAAAAATATTAGAGATGCGTCCCTATAAAATTATTAGAGATAGATGTTTGGAGCTAGAATAAAGTCAGAAATGCATAAAGTACCCCGTCTAAAGTTTAGTCTGCCTATATGAAATCATCTCTTTTTAATACTTGTGTTTTCTAAATATGAAAAGAAAAATTAACACGTGAAAAATAAAACACATAAAAAAGCCCATCTCGTGTGAGACCGTCTTTCGGTAAGACAAAGACAAAATATATATTATAGAGCTATAAAATAGGAGCAAATCCAATTTAAGGGTCAAACAACCATTATTTAATTTTTGGGATCATATTTAAAAGAAGCTATGAAAAGGCTGAATTGCAAATATTAAACAAATTACTCTTTCCTCTCCGCTAGACATTTGTCGGCAGCGTCAGAACCCTAAGGACGCTCAGGCTGGCGCCGCTCCTTGTGCCGTTACTTCGCTTCTTCCGGCAATCAAGAATAGAATTCTTGTGGCGTATTTCACGGTGTTCAAGCTCTTCAGCTATCGTCTTCTGTTGTAATTGCAGGGGTTTCCCAAGTTCCATCATCCGTCCAGTTTCATCACCGCCTCTATCGTCCTTCACTGTAATCAAGTTCCCTTCGTTCCTCAAGTTCCCGTCGTTTATCGGATTCTGGTCGTTTCTCACATTTCCTTCGAGTTTCTCATGTTCCCGCCATCCGAATTTTGTCAGCGTGGTCATAATTTATTGATTTGTACTCCACCGCATTCTTCGATAAAGCTTTTGATTAGGGTTGTCATCGATTTGAAAAGGAGCGTGCGGACGACGAAGAGAAGGCGAAGAAGGGACAATGGAGCCAGATGGATCGCTTTTTTTTATATATAGGAAGCGATGGTCACCATTTTTTGTAGTTGAAGTTCGAGTAAGCTAACGGTGGACTGGGTTAGGATCAAACTTTGGCCTTTGAGTCTCAAAAATCATAAAAAATTCAAAAATTAAATTAAAATAATTAAACATTTAATTAAAGTGTAAAAATATCAAATAAAAAAATAGACATAAAATAGAATGGTTAAACATCAAATAAAAATACTAAAATACACATGAAAATTTAAATTATTGAACATAAAAAAAATAATTAAACACCAAATGAAAACATTTATAGCGTGCATTAAAATAGTTAAACATCAAATTAAAAAAACTAAAAATACACACCAAAATTTAAATAATTGAACATCCAATAAAAGTAATTAAATGGCAAATGAAAACACTAAAAACACGTGATAAAATAGTTAAACCACGAATAAAAACAAAAAATTCAAACCAAATTTTAAATAACTGAAGATTAAATAAAATAAAATGCATCAATCTAAATGACATACAGATAAGTTAACACATCAGTCCATAAGAAAATATAAGTTAAAACTGTAAAATTAAAATAGTAAAATATCTCAAACTAGTGTCAAACAAGTAAAGTGTGAAAAATTGACATGTGAACTCAAGATTTATATTAAAAGATCATAATTTAACTTTAAACACATGATTTTAGTAGGTAGAAAAGGACTTCTAGTATAACATCACAAGGTTTGATTGAAACATCAAGTATTGAAAATGAAACATCAAATATGACACTCTCTGTGTCCAATTTTAAGTTGCAATTAACTATTCATTTAGTTAAAACTTCTTAACTTTGACCATAAAATTTAATTAGAATATAAGTATAAATACTATTGAGTGATATCTTGTTATATTCTTTATAACATATATTTTTAAAATATAAACTTTTTACAAGTTTTAGTTATCTTTAATAAAATATATTAACGATCAAACATTTTTTGAGTCAATTACTGAAAGTCAAAGTGTGCAGGTTGAAATATGACATGGGAATAGTAAAAGCCCGCACATTGTGCGAAAATGAGGAAAAATTGATTGACCCGCGAGATTCTTATGACCCGGAATATTAATTCCCCAATTATTTGTGGTTAACATCCCAAAAAGTAGTATTTGCACCTAGTATTTGCTCTCCCAAACTTTCTGAAATTATATTTGAAACTCAATTTCTTATTAAACTTCATAATATTGCACAGTAATCATTGATCTTACAGTGAAACGGCATCGCACAAGACTTTGTAAAAGAAATAATAGGCTACTATCAATTTCGAACCTTGTGAAAATGAGGCGACTGCAGAAATTCAAACTGAAGGATTTGTTTTGCCCTCAAAAATGTAATGAACATCAACGTCCGAATAAAAAAATCATACAAGCTCTCAAATCCTTCAACCATTATTCATCATCAAAAGCAACTAGTCCGATTTTGTAGAAAAATATTAATCGCCATCAACAAAAGCATAAATCAAGTAAATACAACTGCATTTAGGTTTTAATTCAACATCAATCATGGCAAATCTGTGATTAATCAAAATTTCAAAATTTTGCGGACTTACACTTGGATCATTATGGATCATTATGGTAAAAGGCGATTTATAGATTGAAAAAAATGGAAATCCTACGAACAATGCAAACACAGAATCCTATACAAGAAACTGAAACGAATATCAAAGAGGAATAGATCTTACCTGTTTCGCAATGTCAGATGCTGAACTTTCTATCCTTGAATATGATCTTTCTATTTTCTAATTTGAAGAGCAGTAGACTGTGTTTGTGAACGATTCGATTGTATGATTTGAATAGCAGCAAACTATGTGTAGTAGCATAAGTCTGATCCATAAGTCTGATCGTACCTGTTCCGCTGATGCTCTGTTTTTAAAAATTGTAAATTAGCTGTAAATTTGCTGCAACTTTCATTTAAAATGCCAGAGCTTGCAAATTATAGAGTTGATGTTATAAGAACTTATTTTAAAGTTTTAACAATGTGAAGAGGATCTGTGCACATGTGCAAAATGACAGTATGTGGACAATAATCTGATTTATATCAGATGATGTTCATGAAATATGACATGATGTCTTAAGTATATGACATGATTGTACATATTAACTGAACATAATCAGAATAATATTTTGCAGAAAATATGATGTGATGTTACTCCGGAACTAAACTGCTTGATGTTTCAAATATATAGCATGATGAAACATTATACCGTGATATCTCGGCACATGCAAGATATCTTGGCGTCTTTTCGATTAAATTCATATTTCATAGTGATTTTCTTCCAAACCTGATCAGGAATTGGAAAAGGTTACAATAGACCATGTGTAAAACAATGTTCTCTCTCATTACTTTGGCACACTTCACACGACCTGATAAGCTCTATGACGTGTTTCTTGATGTCAGGCCAAGAAAAATTGCCCAGTACCCTTCTAATGGTTGCACCTTGACCATAGTGGCCTTCTACAAGGGAAACATGCATTGCAGCTAGAATGTTCTACTTGGTTTTTCAACACTGAAGGTAGAAAACTTAATAGACACTGCAGACGCCTCATAGATAAAGTAGCTAAGGAGATAGAGAATTGGAACAACAATTGGCTATCCCAGAGAGGCAAGTATGTGTCATTTAAACATGTCCTAAGCCCTATATATACCCACACTCATGGTCAATTACATCACCCACTCCACATACAATTCAAAAACTGGAAAGCCTGCTGATTAACTTTTTCTGGGAAGAGTTGGACACCGGAAATAAAAGACACTGAGTGTCACTGTACAAGTGTTGAAGATTAAACTTGATTTTGGGTTTAGTCCAAATGACACTTTTAGTGGTCTATTATCTAGAATGAGTCCAAAAGAGTCTTAAAAGAAGGGGAGATTTTAGAGTAATTTCTGATAGGATAATCTAGTTGTTTCTAGAATAAATTTAGGAAGTCCAATTATTGTTTGGTTTCGAAAAAGTTTTATTACGATTGCAACTTAGAATAGGATTCATGTTTTCCATTCTTGTTATGGTTTTCCTTGTCTATAAATAAAGGTAACAAAAATGACGTATTATTGTGTCACAAAATCATTCTTGTTTTCTTTGTTTTGTGCTCCTAAGGATTGTGTTCGTTGGCTGAATCTCTAACAGCTCTTTGGGTTATTTTCTTCTTGTTGTTGGTGGTGATTGATTGTGCCTTACTTTCGGCATCCAGGTATATCAACTTGTTTCTCGTATGTTTTTTATCTTTCCAATTTTTCAACGATCTACGAGGATATGAATTTTGTTTTAAGGAATGGACCTCTCCAAAAAATTATTTATGGGCCATTAGTTGTTGTTTCAAAGACTAGGTTGGGTTCTAAGAATGAGCGTAATATGTCCTGTGGCCTTTCTTCTCAGGTGCCATTCAGGAATATGGTTTGGCCTTTGAATAGTGGTGCAAGTGGTGACCGTAAATGTTTTTATCACCAAACGAGTAATGTTGGTTTGTTCGATGATTCTGTCGAGAGGGCGGAGAAGAAACAGTGATATTTACGCCATAATGATGTGGGGGATGCTGCTAATGTGCTCGTGTGTGATGATCAGGATGTATTGAATCACTACACCTTGGTATGTTGACGGGTGATTACTCGATTGTATAGGCCTATTGTAATGTTTTGGATGGTGCATGTAGTTGATAATTTATCTGTTGCTGGCTTCGTCTTTGAACTCGGGATAATTTTTGAGATAAGTGTTAAAATGACCCTAACTTTAGGTTTAAAATGTCAATATAACCATGCAATCTCATAAAGTGCCAAAATAACCTTTGACCTCGTTGACTTTTGGGTCAACCCTTTTCCTGCCAGATTTTGTTGAAAAGACCGATTTTCCCTCAATAAAAAATATAAAAATATGAATTGACCACACAGCCCCTTATTCTCCCACTTTCTTCTACAATTTCTTCCATCCACTGAAAGCACAGAACTCACTACATTCTCATCTCTGAGACCCGCTAAATACTCACTATTATACATACTCACAGTCTTCCACCCCGTTCGCCACCGCTCACATATACCTCGTCACCAGCACTACGTATTTCTCACTCCTTTTTTTACGCGAAAAAAGGGGTGTCAGAGATATGGTGGAGGTCGAGAAAAGGATAAGAGGGGAAGGGTGGAGCTAGGTTTCCGGTAGGCTGCGGGGGCGGAGATTGAGGCGGTGGGTGGCGAAGACGGTGAGGATCAACGAGAAAGGGGCAATGGTTTAGGTGAATTGGGAGGCCGTCGTCGTGCCTCTAAAAGATAGTATTTATATGCCTTAATTACGGCTATACTACTAGAAAGAAGATAGTGGCAAGTCGGAGTCATCCAGAGAGAAGAGGGATATATCCAACCATTTACACGTACAAGGGTGAATATAAGCCTAGATATATATATATACATATAAATAGATATGGAAGCGAGTAAGGGGGGTTTGGATGTGGAGAACACTACGACTAATTTAAACTACTAAATTCACCAAC
>JAULKK010012337.1:0-10180 GCA_032355705.1 Rubia peregrina
GGTTGAGTTCGGGTCGAGTCGGGTTTGGGTTTAGACCCAAATTATCAGGACAGAATCGAGTTTGGGTTGAGTTCGGGTCGAGTCAGGTTCGGGTTTGGACCCAGATTATCATGTTAGAATTGGGTTTGGGTTGAATTCGGATCGAGTAGGATTCGGGTTTGGGTAAAGATTTGCGGGTCAGAATCAGGTTCGGGTCGAGTTCGGTCGGGTCGGAAATTTAGGTCGGCAATTGACAGCTCTACTTACATGGGGTAGTTACGAGTACAAACAAAAAAGGGTACATAGTACCTATTTTAAATTTTGGAAAAAGTACATTTACGTCCTTGGTTCATAGATTTGTGTCAACAAGCCACAATTCACCTAAAATGTTCTGCCAAAAGTTAATATGCTAACATTTAAGGGATGGAAGGAGCAACTTTTTGAATGTGTTAATTGTAGATGATGATGAACAATTTCGTAGAATGGAATGATAAAGTTATGAGAAAAGTGTGTTTTTAATCATATATTTTGCTCGAAATTGTAGATATAATCTTGTAAAATTTGAAAATGCAATTATAATCCTAAACTTCGTTGACCAAAATTCATATGGTGACTGAACAGAGAAGAAATGACCATTATACCCCTGAATTAAAATTTTAAAAAATAAGAAAAATAGGAAAAGACAATCTTAACCCTCATTCTCTTTTCTCTTCCGCCTCTCTCTTTTCTCAGTCTTTTGCCTCTCTCTTCACCCCTCTTCCCCTGATTTTCCCTTTCTCCGCCGCCTCTCTCACCCGTCTCCAGTCATTCTTGGTGGTCGGATTCAAGCCGCGAGCTCCACCCCGTCACAACGATTGAGGAGGAGAAGGTGGTGAACGACTGCGGATTCGCACTGGGGCTGCGTTGAGGAGAAGGTGGACAGATTCGTGCTGGGGTTGCGTCGAGGCCATCATGGCTAGGGTTGAGCGGTGAAGCGTGGCAGTGTGGCTAGGGTAGAGGGTGGGGTTAAGGTGGAGCATGGCAGAGGAGGGGTGGCGACATGGGCTGGGGTTGAAGGCGAGCCGCCGTGGAGCTTGGCAGGGGTGAGGTCGAGCGAGACGGGGAATGGTTCTAGTAGCTAGGGTTGAGTGATGACAGGGGAGAGGTGGTACATGGTGGAGAGGAGCGGGGGTGAGAGGTGTGAAGGCGGCATATGTGGTGGAGGCGGCAGTGGCCCGGTGGGTCTGGGCGGAAAGGATTGGTGCAAGGGTGGTGTCACATGATATGCTGGGGTGGTTCGAGAAGCTTCATCTATCACAACCACCCAAGGTCTCTTCGATAGGAATTTTCTCCATTACTAATAAAACCATAACCTGCCAATATATATATATGTTTATGTTTGTACGTATGGTTTATATACTGTTGAATATTGGTCTGTATTTCCTATTTTTATGTTTCGTGTAATAGTTTGCAGGAAATGAACGTAATGAGGAGTTGCAGACCCTTGCTAAAAGGTGTGATGTGCCTATTCGCACAATGTATTTGCTAATTGCTGTGAGATTCTGAGGGAGATTCCGACAGGCATAAAAGGAGAAGAGGGCGCCCGAGTTTGAAATTTCAAGCAGGATTAGAGGCTGACGGGTTTGTCTAGCAAGGAAGAAAGGAAATGATTTTCCATATTCAAATTAATCAGAGTTTTTATTAAGAGAGGGATATAATAGTCATGGAATTTTTTTAGTTTAGGGGTATTTTGGTCTTTTCATTATTAGTCAACACCGTACCTACATCGGTTAAAGCTTAAAATCGGCCAAATGGGTAAATTACACATTTTAACTAAAACATAGGGTTACTTATGCACTTTCATATTTTACAATGTTATTCCTGCACTTTCTCAATCTTATAGGGTCATTTTTGCTCTTTTCCCAGATTATATTTTAGTTTTGTTAAAAATTAAACTATATTATTAATATATATATATATATCATTTTAAATTGTGCATCGCACGGGTGTTATCTAGTTATTCATATACTTATAAGTATCTGTGAGAGTGACGTGCGATGTCAATCACAAAAATAACCGACGTCGGTTAGCAAAAAAGCATGCGACATCGATTCATGTCTGCAAGAGGGAAGTGCGACATCGGTCACAATAATAAGTGACGTAGGTAAGCAAGAAATATGTGCGACATCGGTTATTCATATATGTGAGAGTGACGTGCGACGTCGGTCACAAAAATAACCGACATCGGTAAGCAAGACATGCTTGCGACGTCGGTCATTTCATGTCTGCAAGAGGGATGTACGATGTCGATCATAATAATAAGCAACATCGGTAAGTGAGAAATGGGTGTGACATTGGTTATTCATGTCTACGAGAGTGACATACGACGTCGTTCACAAAACAACTGATGACGGTAAGCCAGACATGCGTGCGACGTCGGTCATTTCAGACTTTTTACCTAGATTTTTTTAAATCGAGGTAAAAAGTATACTTCTTACCTCGGTTTTTCTTAAATGAGGTAAAAAATATTTTATACTTTGGAAAAAACACAACCTAGGTAAAAGAACTTTTTACCTCGATTATTTGCCCTTAACCAAAAAACCGAGGTAAAAAGGGTGAAATAATAGGTCATTTTTCTTGTAGTGTGTCACCCCTAATGACAAACTAATGTCAATCAACAATAATAACATTTGGGTTTGAACAAAAACCTAGCAAATAATCAATTCACAATCATTAACTAGTTGATAATCCTAGTCTAAATCATGAATTAATCACACAAAAAGCATAAATCATAATTGATAGTCAAAGCACAAAATATGATAAACCAAATCTCAAAAATTCATATTAGAAATGTTTACCAATTGGTCCTAAGAGTATATTTAGCCCAGATACCTAAAACCCCTAACAAGGGGATAAATCCCATGGTTGATAAGCAATAAATGAAGAAGAGTTAATGAAAACTAGGGTTTCTAAAGGTAGAAAGTCGGGGTGTCAAGAGAGGACAAGATAGAAAGTATTTATAGTCTAAGTGGTCAAGATTTGGCCAAAAAATTAAAAACTAGCAGATGAGCATGAGTCGTGCGCCAAACGCACGGGCCGTACACCCGTGGAAATGCCTGGTTAGGCACAAATGGTCATCTCGCATGCATCCACATTTTTCTTCAATCTGGATCTTTTCTTCTACCAAATTGTATTAGCCTTTCTTGTAAGCTTTTTTTTCTTTGTAAATATTAATTCTTGAATTCACCATGATCATGATCATGAAGGGCCTTCCATGAAAACCTTAAACTATACTCTTAATATATAGCTCATAAATCATCATCCTAACATTCCTACTAACAATGCATCCATTATCCTTATACAAAAATCAAATCTGTTACATATATGAGTTTCAAATGTGCTAAAAAGATAAAGATAGCACATCACTCATAATGACAAAAAATCCATTAGAATTAAAATAGGTTACCAAATGAAGGATTTAGATATGAAAACCAAAAATGGTTATCTAAACCCTTTGTAATGTAAACCTTCCTAAATAGAGCAATCTTCCAACAAAACGATAACAAAAGAGATGTTAAATTCTTTGGAAAATACATACATTTGACGTCTCATCAGTCACACAAAGGTTCGTCTGCCCTTAAAGAGCCACCTCACCGCCTCTCTGATTAAGTAATGCACTTCGATTGACCTTATCAATACCGATTAAAGAAACTAAGCCTTGTGTACGTCACAACCATTAGATACGAGAGTAAGGACAATACGTCACATGCACTCCACTATGGACACCAACCCCATGGATAGAGTGGTAAATGAATTGGCATCTCGTGATAACTGTAGGTTTCCTCAAACCTAGTCGCTACAAACTAGCTTGATTATCTATCAGGGTAAGATAAAGGTTTCCCCTCGTTAGGAATTAGTCTAGCCCTCCTAACATGCAATCACTTACACAACTAGCTAATTAGAATTAGAGTCTAATGATTGGGTCGGTACTCTCAAGGCAACATGAATGTGCTCAACTCTCAGGTAATATCGAGCCTACAATAGCCCTAATGTGACACTCCAAAGATAGCATTTTAGCCTAGCATGATATTATAATATGCATGAATCTATGGAGGCCTCATAAAGCATAACATGGCATAAATATTTCAAGAATGTAAATCACAAATCATTTTTAAAATGTGAGTGGATGTTTATTAGGCTCTCCAGACCATAAAATAAAGCATATAACAATCTCAGCACAAGCTTTTCAGATTTTATACAAATCAAATTTAGTGTAATAAATTGATAAAGGAAAATAGTGCCACTAATTTGGAAACCCATTTCTTTTGCCTCCTCCCCAGTGTTAACAAAAAAAAGCCTTATCCCCGAGACGAGGTCTAGAACGACCTTCCAATTTTTTGCATTTGCACCCCGTGGTGACAAAAAAGGTGGTCTTTCGTAATAGCCTCTTGCAAACTATTTCCCTAGAAGTAATTCACTATATGCCCGGTTTGGAAGCCAGGCCTTTGAAGACCGAGCAAACCAGCATAAGATAATCATAAAATCATGCATTCTCATGCTTCTATATGACTTGTGGCTTGATCAATTAGAGAAACTATCTCCTTGTTCCAACTTCCTCTTTGTATCTGTCATTAATAATAAGGCCAGTTGTATCTTTTCCAGAGAGAAAATTCTAACAGACTCGAATATAAGGAAAATACATATCATCTAAGTGTATGAGTCCATTAAAATTTCTAGGCATGCTAGCAAGATTAGAAAATTAGTGATGTACATTTGATGAACTTGCAAGGTTTGCTAGGGAAATCGCTACACTGTTGGCATCTCTATAAATGTGTGCAATTGTATAGTTCAAGTTGTTCAAGAGCTTCAATATATTTCCGATGTAAGAGATAAAGCACCATGGAAACCTAAACTCTCTTCTCATTATTTTCACAAGGATCAATGAGTCACATTCAGTTTGGAGAGAAGAAAGACAATGTTGTAGTAAAAACTCTAGACCATGCTCCAATGCTTTAATTTCAGCCAATAGGTTATTGCCTTATCCAAGATACCTTTCAGTTGCTAGTTGGATCTGACCTTGTTGGTTTCTGACTATAATACCAGCTCATGTATCTCCATTTCTGAGGGCAGATCCATTGGTATTGAGTTTACATTTCTCAGGTAATTCCCAATGAATAATCTCATTTTATCTCTTCTTCTTCTTCTTTATCCTGAAAGGTATTTTCACTAACACAAGCATATTTCCTTGCAATGACCATTTAAGATGTAATTTATAAGCATGGAATATGTTGTGATACTGTGTTGTAATCTTCTTAATGATTTGCATAGTGTTAGGTTTTATGGATTAAGGTAAAAATATATTTCTAGCACACCATATAAATTAAGTTACAATACATGGGAAAATGTGAATTAATTGAGCAATTTCAGAATTTTTGACATCTATGGACCAATAGAAAAATAAACTTTCCTAAAGATACACAAAATCATGATTTGGCAGGTTAAAAGTTAAGTTCATATGGTTCCATACATTCTGAATGACTCTGCAAGAGTTAAAGGAGTGATGGATATTATCAGATTCATGCTCATAGAACACACACTTTGATGGACGATTGAAAGAAAGGTCTTCTAATATATCAGGCATACCAATCAATCTATTTAACAACTTCCAATTGTAAACACTTATCTTTCTTGGCAGCAAATTAGACCACATATGTTTAAAAGATGGAATCACATCCTTTTTTTGTCTAACTAACCCATGTGTTGACTTAAGAGTAAAAGCACCATTTGCAGTTAATTTCCAGAAAAGTGTATCCTCATATTCTGGGTATAAAATGATTTCCTGCTCAAGATAGTTCAAAATATGCTATGGCATCCCAGAACTTAACAGAATAAGGAAATAAATTTTATTAGAGCTAAATTCCACAATAGAAGTATCAGGGAAAGGGATATCAGATCAGTATTCCAAAGTTCAATTAGAGGACCAAAACCAGTCCAATTTAACTCCCAAAATGATACTTCTCCCTTCCCAACCTGCAGATAAGAGTTAGAAATAGCTATATCTTAAATTTCCTTAATCATTTTCCAAGTTCTAGAGATTTTCAGATAATTTGGCATAGACCACGTGACCTGAGCCCATAAGGATTTATTTTGTTGAAGCTTCCACCAGAGTTTAAGTGAAAAGCTATCAGTCATGGAATGAATTTTTCTTAAATCAAGTCCATTCTCTAATTTTGGAAAACACATTTTTGGGTATGATCTCCACACTTTTTTATTTCCAGTTTTATTATCAGAGATCCTCCAAAAATATTTGCAAAAATTATATGCAGCTTATCAATAACTCCTCTTTTTGGTTTTAAAATTGTGATTAAATGAAGAGGAATAGCTGACAAAGCGTGTTTGATTAAAATCATCCTTCCGGCTTGATTTAAAAAGCTTTTTTCCCAAGATAGGATTTGGGAAGATGCTGAATCAATTAGATTTTGGAAAACAACATTTTTGCACCTTCCAATTAACATAGGACATCCTAGATATCTGAATGGGAAGCTTCCAGGTGTCATACATGTTTCATTTGATAAAACTGTCCTAATTCTAGGAAGTGCATATTTAGAGATGTAAAAATTGGATTTTTCAAAGTTCACTTTTTGGCCAGTATCCCTTTCAAGGGTTTTCAAAAAAACATAAGAGAGTTTTCAGACTAGCCATTGAAAATTTCATATAAATAATCGTATCTTGTTCAAAAGAAAGGTGAGTCACGTTGATCATAGAATGTGGCAGCTCGTAATAGTCTATATGTGCATATTGAAAAAGAAAATTCAGGTTCCTTGAGAAGGTCTCTGCCACGAGGATAAACAAGAAAGGATACATAGGGACCCCTTGCTTGAGTCCACGGGAGGATTGGAAGAATCCATGAGATTTTCCATTCACAAGTATAGAAAATTAAGCTACTTTGATGTTGTCCATAATCACATCACCAATGAATTTTTGAAACCAAGTTTAAAAGAAGTTTTCTTTAAAATGACCATGGTACTCTATCGAAAGCATTCATCATATCTAATTTAAAGAACACATTAAGATCACAATTTTTTGTTTTAAAAAACTGGTTAGTTCTTGCATTAAGAGCATATTATCCTCCCGTTCTCTTCCATGAACAAATGCAGTTTATTCATGTGAGATTAATGCTAACATTATGGGCGTAAGTATGTTTGTAATTATTTTAGAAAACTATTTGTTAACAAAATTACACAGACTAACTGGTCGAAAATCTTTAGAAGATCACATTACCTCTTTTTTTGGAATCAAAACAATTAATGCCAAGGAATTTTTTTGGGAACGGGTGTACCATTTAAAAAGGCATTTACTTCTAGCAATAAGTTATCTTTAATAATTTCCTAGCAGTGTTTTAAAGACGTACCTAAAAATCCATTGGGGCCAGGAGCCAAATCACTATCCGTTGAAGATATGATTCTAAATAGTTCAGTGGTAGTGATTGGTTCCATCAACACTGTATTTGTTTCCTCTTTAATTAAAGCTAGGATATTTTCTAATAGTACAGCTGCATTCACTCCTGAAGCGTCACGCAATTCATCAGTAAACAAAGAAGAGAGAAAAATTCACAGCTTCCTTCCCAATCTCATTTTCATCATCAATCCAATTATCCTTGGAATCTTTAATGGAAGCTATGTGTTGCATACTATGCTTAGCTTTCACTGAATTGTGAAAAAACTTAGTGTCACCTTCCCATAGCCATTTAACAAGAGATTTTTTTTCCAATTTTATTTACTATTGAGAGAGGGCTAGACTTGGTTCTACCTTAGCTGAGGTACAAGCTGTCAGATTAGTGGGATTGTCAAGATTTTGAAGGTGTTGTTCTGCTTTTAAGAAAACCTCTTTAGTTGTTTTTACTTTATCAAAAATATTTCCAAAATTTTTTTATTCCAATTTTTAAAAAAGTTTATCACTTAAAATAAAATCTCAACATGCCTTCTAGGTTAGTTTCTATGTTCCATGCATCAAATACTAGTTTATAAAAATAATGATGGCTAATCCAACAATTTTGAAACTTAAAGGATTTAGGTCGTGTTTCATTTTTACCCGAAAAAAGTTCAAAATGAGAGAAGAGTGGTCAGATTGTTCTCTAGCAATGACTTTTATTGACAAGGAAGGAAAATTGTTATTCCAAAGTTTATTTTCGAATCCCCTAGCTAGTCTTTTCCACACTCTCCCTTTTGGTCTGATTCATGTCCATGTTAAAAAAACTAACTGAGGTGGGGAGAGGTGAAAATTTACAATTGGTGGTGAAAGTATTAAACTCTGCTATACAAGTAGGTTCAGGAATAGATGGACCAAGGTACTTAGATTCATAATCAATCAATTGAAATCTCCAATTTCTATGATAGGTTTATTTTAAATGTTTGCAGAGATTTCCATAACTTGGTCTTAGTCTTGTTTGATTGTTTAGCATATATAAAGTATACAAGGCATTCCTTTTCCAAATGAGCATGTTTAATTTTGGCAAGTAGGTATTGTTCATGTGCTACAACTATGTCAATGGAGACAACATCATCCCACATAAGCCAAAATTTGCAATTAGAACAAGCAAAAGCATTTTTATGTCCGAGCTCAAAATCAGAAGAATTAAGCTGATCATGCTGGATAATGGGTTCAATTAATGCAGTGATACTAGTGTGATGCCTATGCTTAATATCTCTGACTCGAATCTTAGATGCACCATTACCAACGCTTCTAACATTCTATATAAAAAAGTTTAAACCTATCATTACAAAACTCATGGATTAGAGGTCAAGGAGGAACGTGTTACCACCATTTTAGGAGTAGCAGTGTAATCCTTCTTCATGTACTTATTTGCCTTAGTTTGCTTCTCCTTTGCGACGATTTGGAATTCTTCCACTGCATCTGGCAAACTTATGACTTTCAAGAGACAATCGAATCTATTCTAGGAAGACATGAGGTTTGTAGAAATATTTCCTGGAGGGAGCAGAAAATACCACATCATCATCATTCGAATTATACCCAGTATTAATGCATGAGTAATTATTTAACCAATTCAGGGGTTAGTTGCTAGAATTTTAGTTCCTAGTGATAATAGTGGTTCTAGTCCAACATTTATTTCAATATATTTATCATTTTCAATGAAACTGGTAATATTTTTAGCTTCACAATTTCCTTCCTTATCAGATATTAGCAGTACATAATCCAAGGCGAGGACATTGTCAGAATTATTGGAAATAGTCGAAACTCCTTTTTCTTTGTTTGCAGTGGACATATTATCATTAAGCACCAGGGAATCTTTATTGGCATTAATATTCAAAGATGACTCATTCACAATAGGAACTGGAATGAGGGTTGAAGAAAGAACCCGTGCCTCTAGCAAAGATGATTCATTTTCCCGGTTCTGTTAATGTTTTTCCTTAGCACTTCTTGGGATCTTCTTTGATTTGTATTGATATGTGCCTCTTGTGAAGGTAAGCCTATTTCAAGTTCCACTTTTGAGGCTCCTTGAGTGAGATTAGAGGTGTGCATGGTTTTAGAGGTATCTATTGTGGTTGATGCCTCTTTGATGACATTTTCAGAGCCACTGGCTTTTACAGAATCCACCTGAGGTTGTTTCTCAGCAATCGCCTTCTAAACTTGTCTGATATTGTGACCTGAAAAATTGATGAGCTATTCTTTTCCAAGGTGGCTTTCTCGGAGACAAGATCAGTAACATCAGTGTGAATAATATTTTTTGTTTGAAAGATAAACTTGATGATGAAAGCTTTGAAGCCTTATCCTGGTCTATTCCATTTGTCTCAGAATAGGAAGGGCGTTAGAATGGGTGGTGATGATTAAAAGATAGATCAGACTTGCAAATTGTCTTTAGATGTCCTAATTTAAAACATTTGGAGCAGTAATATGGTACTCCTTTGAACTCAATGAACTACCAGAACCTTGAATCTCCATAACTAATCCAAATACGCTCAAGAAGAGGTTTAGTAACATCCAGTTCGACACACACTTTTGCAACATGAGGCCTTGTTCTATTAATTGTTCCTTTATCAAATTTAATAGTAAGACCTTTAAGATTACCTAGAGATAGCATAGAATATTCATTAAAGAATTGTTGAGGAAGGTGGGAGGTCGTCGTTGTCCTCTCAAAGATACTATTTTTAAGCCCTAATGCGTGCTAACTACAATTAAGTAGCTAGTGGCAAGTCGGGGTCGT
>JAULKK010012358.1:0-10179 GCA_032355705.1 Rubia peregrina
TAAGTCTGACTGAAAGTATACACAAGAAGATAACACAGATATGTATTTTTTTCAGTGGGGAAGAGATGAATGAAAGAAAGGTTTCTCTGCAGCAGCATGGGATTCAATATGAAAAAGTAAGAAGAATGGAGGAATGGGTGTCAGAGATTCTGAAATATGGAATAGAACAACTCTGTGCAAGCATTTGTGGGATGTTAGCAATAAAAAAAGTGTTGTGGGTGAAATGGAAAATGCATACTATATGAAAGGCAAGCAGCTGAGTGAATGTGAATAATCATATACACATAGTTGGCCCTGGAAAGTGCTTATGATGTTGAAAATGCAGGTATTTCAAATATTACCTACATGTGTTAAGAAAAATGGGAAACTGCTGTATATGATCTTCTGAAAGGATGGGGGAATGCAGGTATAAACAGAAAACTATCTGGAGAAAAATTGTTCAACCAAAGCACAGATTCTTCCTGTGATTTTTGTTGAATGATAAATTACCAACAAAAGAGAGGCTAATCAGATTTGGTATTGTAGAAGAGGATGAAGTCTGCTGTTTTTGTGAACCATAATGATAGTGCACAACATTTGTTCATCGAATGCAGGTATGGAATGAAGTCTTGAGTAGGCTTAATCTGCATATTTCGAAGAATATGAGATGTCTGGAAAAAAATATCTACGGCAGATGGGAAGTAGGAAGAAAAAGATGAAATTTGTAATGTAGGTGGAATGTTTGTATGCATTGCGGATTGAAAGAAACGGGAGAATGTTTACAGGAGGTGAACTGAAGGTAGAAACATTAGCTTATCAGGTACAGGTGGAGGTGAAATGGAGAATAGAAACAAGGAAAGGAAGCAGAAAGTAAATTAGTAGATTAGTTCAATACTGAGTTTTGTAATAGGATGGAGTGAAAGCAAAATTTTTGTTAAGTTGGTTTAGTGATTTTAATAGAAAATCTTTTACCAAAAAAAACATCAACTAAAAATTATTAAAACATCAACAAAGCTACAATTATCAAAAAAAAAAATACATAATTAAACTAATATCACCGAAAAGTTAAAAACATCAATTCCTAACACCTAAACTTCACCAGAAAATGAAAAACATCAACATAAGAGAAAAAACACACTACAAAAAATCAACCTATGTCACCTAAAACTACAAAACATCGACTCATATCAACTAAAACTCACTCGAAAAATGAAAAACATCAACATGAGAGGAAAAAAGAAAAAACTTCAACAAAAAAACTATGGTACCTCAAGAGTATAAATTATTCACTCAAAAAAACATAAAACGTCAACAATTTTTTAAAATTTGTTTTTTACAAATATCAACCTCTATCACCCAAAACCTACAAAAATCAACTCCTAACATCTGAACCTCATCTGAAAAATGAAAAACATCAAAATAAGAAGAAGAAAAAAGACTACAAACATCAACTCCTGTTACCAAAACCTCAACCGGAAAATCAAAAAACATCAACATGAGAAAAAAATTAAACATGCAAATATCAATTCATATCACCCAAAAAACTGCAAAACCTCAACTCATATAAATTAAAATTCACCCGAATAATGAAAAATATCAACATAAGAGGGGGGAAAGCTACAGTACTTCAAGAATAAAAATTCTTTAAAAAAAGGATCTGAGGAAATTTGAACCTGGGTCATTAACCTCCAAGCCTAGAGCAATAATATTAAACCTCACCATATACATCAAGACCATAAATTTTTCAACATAAATATTATAGAGAGACTCAAACCCCTGACCTCAAACCTCAGCAATACGAGTATTAACCACTAGATCAAACAATCATTCATGACAAAAGCTCGGTCAAAAAATATTAAAGCTCGGAAATTTTTGGGGAAAATGCAAAACACAACATTAAAACTCATCTTTCATGAACCGAAGCTCAGCTATCCACCTCCATTGTCGCCACCGTCCGCTGCCTCCACGTGTATTTGTACTCGCGGTCTCTTTCTTCACCGAGGCGTGTGAATCCCACGCACCTGAAGGAAGATCGCGATATATTTTTTTCATCCCTGAGCATCGTCTCACCATCTCAGAGCATCGCCTCACCATCTCAGAGCATCGCCTCACCGTCTCTGTGTGTCGCCTCACCGTCTCTGTGCATCACCTCGCCTCACATAGCCATCGTGGTCAAACTCTGATCGATCTGCAAATTCAGCCAACAGTTTGTTTCAACTCAGGCAATCAACCTCTGCAATCCCTAGCTCAACCGTGGACTCGCCATAATTCAACATCCACCAATGCATACTCGACTCCAACCCCGTCGCCTCCGCAGAATCACCGCGAATCGGCGTGCTGGCGAGCTAGGGAAGGTAAAAAAATAGAGGTTTTGCGACGGAGATCAGAGGCGTAGGCGGCAAAAGAGCAAGTCAAAATGCCGTCAAAATTCAAGCGTCCGGTGGTGCTTGGCGGTTATCGATGGCAAGAGATTGCCAATTGGTTGAGAGAAAAAAATGAAAATGAAAGTTCTATTTTTTTTGTGATATATATATATATAGTATTTTGATAATTGCACAGTAGGTCCCCAAATTTTTCAGTAGATTTTTTAAAAATCTCCATCCCAAATAAAATTTCTTATAATTGCACAATAATCATTGGCCTAAAGTTTGGGTTGTCTAAAACAAGACTTTGTATTTCCTTATTCTTTAAATTAATTCATAATAGATATAACATTTCAAAAGTACAAATACAAGACATAATTTAGTAAATATAGGGCGTGATATAGTCAAATTTCAAAAACTACTGAGAATTAATCAATTTGGTTATTCAGCATATAAAATATGATCAAATTTCAATAATTATTAATCAAGTTGGTTGTCCAGCCCACCGCAGTAATTTTATTAGCAAAACTGAAAAGTAGATTTCAGAATATTCAAACACTTGAGAAATGAAGTTTGACATGCCTCATTTGCTCCATAACAGTTAAATTTGGGTTTATATTATTATTTTTAAATGAAACCCTATTAATGGGATGGATATTTATTAGGGTACTCAATCCTAACCAAAATATTTGATAGAGTCTTTACATAAGTAATGGTCAAGAAATATCTTGACTTTTTACAAGATTGATACAAGAGGCAATATATTTGTCACCTGTTCTTTAGTAATATAAATCGAAATTAAGAGACATGGATGTTAATTGGAAATGTTTCCCATTTTAGCATCTCCACCCCTCATGTTAATGCAAAAAACATGTCAGATTTCCAATTTACCTCTAGGTTTTGGTGAGTATTTTCCTCCTAGGTTGCAGGTTGCTTCCAAAATTGCCAAAATTGGACCAACTTCAAAGTTTGAGAACCGATGGAGAGGTTTGTAGTCTATCCTTCTGATTTGTTTTTATTGTGTTGCCACGTTGAAGATAGTCATAACTGACCTTCCTCATGTTGAAGAGATATAGATCTTGAATTTGCATGCGTTGTCCTCTGTCGAAGCACTGAATATGCAGCAAAAAACTATCTCAACAGCATCCATTCAATGAACTCTCTAAGTAGGCATATTTAACATATGCAGGTGTAGAAGAACCCTAATTTTCTAATCTAGTTGAGTAAATGTGATTGAGGAATTCCTTTGGAATCTTTTTTGGCTAATGCATTAGGCGCCTGGTTTCCTTCTCTCAAAACATGAGAGAGTTGTGATTCAGATAAAGATTTGTGTATTGTGTGAGCGGTGTCAAAGTGTTTCCATGGAGCTTTGTAGGGAACTGTAATGCTTTGAAAAACTTGCATACTATCTGTTTCTATGATGAATTGATTGATTTCCAACATTGTAACCAAATCAATACCCTTTTGTACAGCTAAAAGTTCAGAATGGAAACTGGATATAGCAACTACTGAATTGGTAAAACCAGAAATGAAATTAGCATCAGAATCTCTAATTACAGCTCCTATTCCACAAAATGGCTTTCCTTTCTCCCAGGAAGCATCTACATTTATTTTAAGCTGACATGATGGCCTTTTCCAGTTCACTACACTTAGTTTAGGCTTTCTAGGCATGTTCAGCTTGGGGATAATACCAGTTGTAACCCAATATCTGTCTAACGGGTTGTGAGAAATTGGTTTTTTTATGGAAAGCCAGAAATAAGTCCTCTTTGATGAGTTTAAAAAATATTGGCAATGTTAGGTTTAACCTCATCAAAAAAGAAGTTTATTTCGAGCCTTCCACATATTCCAGATTACAAAAGATGCTCACAAGCTGAGAATGTAAGGTAGGTAATCCCTTGTATGACCAGAGAAAGAGAGTCTATCAAATATTGAGGGAAAATCAGGCACGGTGATGCCTAAGGCAGTATTAATCTCATACCAAATTTGTTTTGGAAAATGTACATTCATTGAAAAAATGAGACGTTGAGTCTAGGTTGCAGCACATAGAACATTTAGAAGCTAGTGAGATTTTAGAAAATACTAAAATATCATCAAAAGGCAGGATAACATTAACTAATCTCCATACAAATATAGAAACTTTTTTAGGCAGGTAACCATTCCAGAAATGCTTCAAATATCTTAGGTTACCTCTATTTGCAGCAATTATTTGATGTCCAGATTTGAAAGAGAAGGTCCCATTTTTTGCTGGCTTCCAAATCATTCTATCATGCCTATCTGATTGGAGCTTTGATTCCTGCAAAAAAAATAAGAATTTCATGATTGAGTTGAGTTAAGTTAGGCATGTAAACAGCTTTGTTATTTACAAACTAAGCTACAGATAAGTTAGGGTGGGTTAAGTTAGCAGCAATTGTGTCCATCAGAGGCCCAAAACATGTCTAGTTGGATGTCCAACAATTTGATATTCCATTTCCAATTAAAATTTTGTGTTTCTAAGTGCCAAAGGCTCCATTTTGACAATTATCTTCCAATTTTGAGAGTTTATCTTTTTATGTGGCAGTGACCACATAAATTGAGCCCGTGGTGTAATTCCTACTTGGAATTTCCACCATAGCTTAAGAGAAAAACTGTCAATGATGTCCTTTAACTTTCTGAAACCTAATCCATTATGTTCCAGTGGGTAACACATTTTATCCAAACTAAACCAGACCTTTTTTATTTCCATGATGCCCCTCACCCCATAAACTTTTTGTTATTTTCCTTTTTAAATTTTTTATTGTGGACTCAGGGGGTTCCATGACAACCCAAAGATGTTGTGGGATAGAGTACATAACTGATTTAATTAGAGTCAACCTTCCAGCTGTGCTTAGCCACCTATTTTTCCAGTTTAAAAGTTTCCTGTCATAGATTTCTATCAGGGGCTGGAAATAGCTTGCCTTAGGTCTTCCCTTGAAAATAGGGCAACCTAAATAATTGAAAGGGAAAGTACCAGGTTTAACCCTAAGTTCATTCCTAATTAGGCTTTCCTGAGATCTTGTGGCTGAGCTACTAATGAAAAAATTACTTTTCTCGTAGTTAATCTTCTGTCCAAAGGAGACCTCAAAAACTTCCAGGAAGGCTTTTAACCTAATTATAGTGCCTTTAATAGCTTTAAAAAGTAAGATCGTATCATCTGCATAACTAAGATGTGAGCAAGGAATTGAACCAGTAGGCGGATAATAGTAATTCAGCTTACCATTTTCAAAGCGAAATTGTAAGGTTCTAGAGAAGGCTTCAAAAAATAAATTGAAAAGAAGAGGTGATACTGGATCACCCTGTTTAATACCTCTTGTAGGTTGAAATAAACTGCAACCTTACCATTAATTAGGACAGAAAACCGGGCAGATGAAAGGTTGGAAATGATTATGTTAATGAATGCAGGCAGAAAACCAAATTTAGATAGAACTGTAGATAGGAATGACCACCTAACTAACCCTATCAAAATCCTTTGTTAGATCTAATTTGAGTATGCAGTTTGGTGCACCATTTTTTTTGTTAAGAAATCTTGTTAGCTACTCTAGATGGATGACATTATCTGTCATTTCCTTCCCTTTGATGAGAGATGATTGATTTTTAGAATTTAATCTAGGCATCAGGTTATTTAACCTCCTAACTAACAATTTTGTGAAGATATTGTTAATGAAATTAGAGAGGGATACAGGTCTGTAATCTGAGAAAGTTACAGGAACATCTTTCTTGGGAATTAGGCATATCCATGAGCTAGCAATAACAGGGGAGATTCTACCTCCTTTAATGAAATTCAGTGCTACCCCTAATACATCCTCACCTATTATATCCTTGCTATGTTTACAAAAAAAATGGCAGTATAACCATCAGGCCCAGGGGTATCATTCTGATTTAGAGAAAGCACTATTTCCTTTAACTCCTGAATGGTTGGCTTGGTTATTAGAGCCATGTTTTCCTCAAGTGTGACTATCTTGGGGATTTGGCTTGTGAAGTGTTTCAGAAAAAGGCTAGAGTCAGGTGCCTCTTCTTCTTTTAACTAGTTACAATAATACTTGGTTGCTTCTTCTTCAATTTCAGCATAATTATTAGTCCAAATCCCTTGTGAGTTTTTTATTTTGGAAATGTTTTTCCTCACTCTTCTCTGGTTAACTGTAGCATGAAAATACATCTCCATTTTTTAACCACTTCAGCTTAGCCTTTTGTTTCCAAAAAAGATTTTCCTCTTTTAGAGTTTTAAGAAGAATTGCCATTTTGTGTTTAAGTTCTATGAACTCTTGTGTGCACTGGTTTACCTCAAAGAAGATCTCCTGGAGTCTCATACCCTCTTCAACAGCCTTTATGTTATTGTTAATGTCCCCAAAAATCTCCTTATTCCATTTCTTAAGTTCAAACTTAAGTCTTTTTAATTTCAGAAAAAGTTAACCATTCCAGTTTATTGGATTGGCAGTGTCCAGTTGCTCTGAATTATTGCTAAAAGATCCTTCATAGTTGTCCAGACATCTAAAATCTGAATGGCTTTGGATGAGAGGGTATGGAACTACCTATTGTGAGAAGGAGATGGTTGTGATTCGATGTGTGCCGATTAAGGGTATGTATTGAGCTATTTGGGAAATTTTGTAGCCACAAAATGTCCACTAATCCTCTATCTAACCTTTCTATTATGGGTGGAGATCTACCATTTGACCATGTAAAAGTATTTCCCACAGTAAATATGTGATTCAGTTGGTTCAATAAAGGAAGAAAAGTCTCTAATGCTCTTTAGATTAGGTTTGTTTGGTCCTTTGTATTCACTAGCAGATGATAGTGAATTGAAATCTCCAATGAAAAGCTTATTAGGTCCCTCGATTTGTTGGAGATCAGACCACAAAAAATTTCTATCGTTTCTGGTTGTTGCAGCATGAATAAAAACAGTATTCATGATGTTGGCCAGGTTGTGATGGGTAATGCTTACCTCAGTGTATTGATTAGTCTGATTTTCTATAGCTATCCCAAAATAGTCATTCCAGAAAATCCGCATGTTGTTGGATTGGGAGCTGTGAGATTTGTCAAATCGGAATTTTATCCTATAAGATTCAGTTGTGGCATGTCTATGCTTAGGCTCAAAAACATATAACAGCTGGATATTATGAATCCTTATCAGTTTTTTTAGTCTATCCATTGATGTATCTAACCCCCTAAGATTTCAGATTAAACATTTAATTCCTAAGGTCTTAGTAATCATGGGAGAATGTGTTTTTTTCTTTTTGAGGCTGACCTAAGTTTCGTTTTGTTCAGTCTGTTAAAATGTATTCTTTTCCTAGATTGAGCTTCATTTAGGTTGAAAGTTGAGGCACTTACCTCTTCCTGCAGTAGCTCTCCGGTACTTGAATCTCTATAGTCAGCTTCATTTGTGTCATGTCCCTCTACCAAAATGCTGAACCTGTTTTCGTTTTGGGGGACTGGATGTGGCAGAAGGTGAAAATTGGTCAGTAGAATCCTCCATATAGTTTGGGATCATACCTGTGAGATCATCCTTGGCATATTCCTTGCTCAGTTTAGTGCTTGGATTCAATTGTGTTTGAATCTGCACCATTGTTTCTTCAAGTTGATGATCAACAATTTCTGCTGTTGTATGCGTTTGAGTCTATTCTCCAGAGTTACTATCTTCCATAACCTTATGTTTCGGACTGGCTCCTGTTTGGGGACTTTGGCTCAAATTGATTCATAATGTGTTAGGTTCTGCTGTAGGCTTTTCAAACAGCTGGGGATTTTCACTAATTGACTCCAAAAACCTTGTATTTTCCTCATTTAGTTCCAATATCCTAGGGATTTCCTCATTAAAGTCAATAGCCTTAGATTTCGTTTCTATCTCCTTAAGCTCTGTAGACTTTACTACAACAATGTTTTGGTTTTCCACATCCATTTGTTTCTGGGAAGCTGAAATACCATAAGTGTTTTTAGCATTATCTGCTTTTTCCAGGCTATTTTTTTTGTGGGAGGATTCTGATTTGGTCTAGGCTTGGGGTTGAGCTGTGGGTTCAAGATCCTACAATTTGCCAAATCATGACCTATTTTCCTACAGTGTGTACAATATAGAGGCAGGTTATCATACTCTATATTGTACTTTTCATTCTCAACAGTTGAACCTAACCTGATAAAAGCAAAGAGTTGAGATTGTAAATCCATCTCCACACACAGCTTCAAGGCAGATGGCCTTGTTAATCTCTCTGTGGCAAGGTCAATTTTGATGAAGTTTCCCACTTGATTACCGATTGTCGTGATTGCCTCGACATTGTAGTAGTAAAGTGGAACATTTCTGATTGTGATCCACACTGTGACAATCGAGGATTCTGCGTTTGGCTTGAAATCTGATTTCCATCTGAGTACCTCATATTGATTCCATTGAAAAACCATATTGCCTTCATCCAGAAGTGCTGAAAGTCTTCTTTGGATTGAAAACGGATTAGTATGTTCTTGAAGTCAATTACCCCCAATTGGTAGCTTCCGACGAACCCTATTGTCTTGAAATCTTGTTCAATTCGCTCCATTGGCGGTTGGCCCCTTGGGTAATTACCTATCAGCACATTTTTGTAGTGTGCTAAGAGCTCATCTATTTGTTCTGTCTTGAAGAGGACAGATGGTTCTCCCTTGATATTTGTGACTGGCTTGATTTGGGTGGATGGAAGGGTGGTGGAGATCGGTTGGCTTCTGGTCTGGAGTACTTGTGAGAAGCTTTTGTTTTGCTGGGCCGCCATAGAGGCTTGCTTAGCCCTTGCCGATCAAAGTAATTACGGTATCAAAACGTTGCTCCGGTTAGATGGAAAGAGTTGTTGTGGTGGTGTAAAAATAATCATTGGTGTGGTGATATTCAGAGGAAGGAGATGAAGTGATTGGGTTATATTGATTTCTAAACTCCACAGCTGTCTTAGATGCATTCGTAGTTATTCTTTCAAAAATTTCTGCCAGAAAAAAAAACTACGTTTATATATAAACGACCCTCATTATTCAATCATCAACATCTCCTTCATTATTTTGACAATTTGATAATCAAGTTTTCGCAAATCTTTCACTTATGTTGGTTTATTGCTCTGATGTCGGTTTCTGGTATCCACGGTCAACTCTTGGAAGTCACTGTTGTAAGTTGTAGCAAATTGAAAGATACAGAATGGATTTCCAGACAAGATCCTTACGTTTACCTTGATTACGCCAGCACCGAACACTGAACACCTACTTGTATAGATGGTGGGAAGAACCCAACTTTTCAGTAGAAATTTGTGTTCACCTTAATAGAAGGGCTTAGGGAGATAAATGTTTCTGTTTGGAATAGCAATAATGTCGATTGGGATGATTTCATTGGTAGTGGAAAGATTCAGCTAATGAAAGTGCTTTCTCAAGGGTACGATAACAGCACTTGGTCACTATAAACTAAACACGGCAGGCATGCAGGCGAAGTTCGCGTAATCATGCACTACGCAAATGCCCACAAACTTGCATCTAGTTATGGTCCATCGGCTCCACCATATATGGCAGGACCACCATCCCACACTTCTTCATACTCTGCTCCACTGTCGTCTGGTCATTATCCACCAAAGTCCGGCCATTACCCGTCCTCTTCATCCTATCCACCACCTCATGCTTATCCCTCGTACCCCCCTAATCCGGCAGCATATCCTGCACCTTCACCATATCATTCACATCCACCGCCTGCTGCCTATCCTGGACCTCATGGGACACCTATAGGGGTGAGAACGAACACACACGTTCGTGAAAAAGCTCGGGATCGGCTCGATTATAGCTCGAATCGTGATCGTTCGTATATTAAATAAATGAACACGAACAAAATTTTAGGCTTGAT
>JAULKK010012369.1:0-10179 GCA_032355705.1 Rubia peregrina
TTACTGCTCCTCCCATGATTACATTGTTTCTCAAGCTTAAAAGACTGAAACCAATAATAAAGGAATGGAATAAAATGAACTTTGGCAATATTGATCAGAACATTATCAAGGTAGAGGTTGACTTACAATCGCAAGAAATCAACTACCATAATCAGAACTGTGAAGCCGAACTGATAAAACTAAACAGAGCAAAGGAAAACCTTCTGAGGGTTTTAAAAGAACAAGAACTTTTTTGGAAACAAAAAACCAAAGCAAAATGGCTTAGAGAAGGTCATGCGAATACTAAATACTTTCATAAGTCAGTACAGGAATCCATATCTAAGCAGTTAATCACTAAATACTTTCATAAGTCAGTACAGGAATCCATATCTAAGCAGTTAATCACGAAAATAAAAGACTCTAATGGTTCTTGGCTACATGATCAGTCCCAGATTGAGAATAAAGCCATCCAACACTTCCAAAATCTTCTCACGGATGATCAGGATCCTACTGCAGGATTCTATTTCAGACTGTTTCTCATCCAAATCCCTTCTCGTATTTTAGAAGAAGAAAATTTAGATCTTATCAAACCTGCTTCGTTGGAAAAGGTATAGTTTGTTGTTTTTAATCTGAATTCCTCAAGTGCTCCTGGACTAGACGGGTTTTCTCCAATCTTCTCACTCAAATGTGGGATTTAATAGGTGATGACCTTTTATCCGCCACAAATGAGTTCCTATCAGGAAAGGACATCCCAAAAGGGATATCCAACACATGGGTTACCCTAATTCCTAAAAAGAAAACCCCCTCAAATTTTGGCGACTATCGTCCAATAAGTCTTTCTAACTTTGTAAATAAGATATTCTCGAAGGTATTAATGGAAAGACTAACGCCTCTTATGTCGAAAATCATATCTCCGCATCAATCTGCTTTCATGGAAAACAGAGAGATTGCAGACAATGTGATTTACCTTCAGGAGATGATCAAATTTATAAATCTTAAAAGGAAAAGGCCAAACTGTGTTATTAAACTTGACCTTGCTAAAGGTTTTGACCGTGTGAGCTGGGCTTTTCTGAATAGTATCCTCCTTAAGTTTGGTTTCCATGGATCTTTTGTTAGAAATATTTTAAATACCATCTCTTAATCCTGGTTCTCAATACTCATCAATGGCAAACCATCTGGTTTTTTCAAACCATCGAGGGGTATAAAGCAGGGTGATCCACTTCCCCCCTATCTCTTTAACATTTTCACGGAATTCTTCACAAGTAGCTTATCCTTCCTCTTCCTTACTAGCAAACTAGAATATTCTCAGCTGCCATTTCAGGTTATTCCCATCTCTCACCTAAGTTACGCGGATGACACCATGGTCTTTTTAAAAGTAACCAGACTCAATTTCATTTGTTTCAAAGCTTTTTTAGAAAAATTTGAAGTTGCAACTGGGCGGAAAATCAACTATCATAAGAGCAACTTTTTCATTAGCAAACATGTAAATCAATATGATATTAATCTGATTAGGGGTAACCTTAGAATGATATAGGGACAATATCCCTTCACCTATCTAGGGGTTCCAATTTTTACAGGTAGAGTTAAGAAAATTCACTTCCAGCGTAGTTTTGAAATTTGGGACTCTAAGCTCCTAAATTGGAAAAATAAGTGGTTGACAGTTGCGGGCAGATTAACACTCAAACAAACATGCTTATTTTCAGTCCCACAACACATTTGGTTTATTCTTAATCCCCCCAAGTGTGTTATTAATTATCTTTCAAAAAAACACTCTAACTTCTTCTGGGGAAATGATGAACAAGCAACCAAAAAGGTATGGAAGGCTTGGCATCACCTGAATTTTCCTACGTGTGAGAATGGCATAGGAGTCAGGAACTTATCTAAAGTTATCTCTACTTTCTCCTTGAAATTATGGTGGAAATTCCAACAAGGAGTCACTCATTAGTCTCAATTTCTTTGGTCGCTTCCACTCGGATCAAGAAAATCGATAAACTACAAAAGGATCATGCAGGTAGACTCAATGGCTTAGAGCCAAACCGTTGTTATACATGGCAATGGTAAGGCTAGGTTCTGGGAATCGAACTGGACATTCCATGCACTCTTGATCGATATACGTAACCCAGATCTTACAAACATCCCTATACGTTGCACTATTTCTGATTTTATTCACTCCAGGGACCTCTTTCTTCCCTCAATTGCTAACAAGATTCCCCAAGAAGCTTTTCATTTTCTACAGCAAGCTCAGTTAAACACTAGGGAGGATCGCACGATTGGACACCAAACTGGAGGGGTGTATTTACTTTTAAGTCAGCTAATGAACTTATCAGGAAAAAGCATAGAAGAACTACATCATTGGACAAGATATGGAATCAGAGAGTTCCAAAAAAAGGTATCTATTTTCATGTGGAAACTATTAAATTTACTTTTACCCTTCGATGATGTTCTTCAATTGAGTAGGTTCAATATTGTATATAGATGCTACACATGCCTTACTTGTTGTGACTCTCTAGACCATTTTTTTAACTGCTGCGATTCTTCGATAAGTGTATGGAGTAAATTACACCAATTTCTGGCTATACCACATCAGCAATTTAATACAATCTAGGATAGATTATCATCTTATTTTTATTTTAAGGGTATATCTCACATCCACTCACATCTGGTCTATCTTATGCGTTCACTAGTCTGTTGGAATCTTTGGAAAAATAGGAATTCACTCAATTTTGAAAGCAAGCTTGCAAATGCTGATGTTATCTTTAAGAGAATTAGAGATGGTATATTTCTAGCTTTCTTAAACTTCCCATCATGTTCTAATAACAGTTTTGATAGGGACTGGCACCTATCCGGATTAACTCCAGTAATCAAGACCAGTCATAAACCACTCGTAACCAAAATAGGATGGTCTAAGCCTAATCTTATGTTTAAAGTGAATGTAGACACAGCTTAGGACACAATGTCTAACATTGCTGGTTTAGGGATCCTAGTCAGAGATAAATAAGGTAATGTGATTAAAGCAATAGGCATCAAAACTCGCTCTGAATCAACTATAAATGAAGAACTTATGGTTCTGCAACATGGTGTTTTGATTGGTAGATCTATTAGTTAAATGCAATTTGAGATTGAGACTGTTTTTCTAAAAGCAAAACAAATTGCAATAATCCATTGACTGCTCCATGGAAATCTTATAATATGGTTTTTTTCTATCTCCTTTTTTGTACAATGACTCTTACTCATATTTATCAAATGTGAAGGTAATAGGGTTGCTGATAGTTTTGCCAAATTATCTTCCAAAATGTCTGAAAGTCAAGTGGAATTTGATCCTTATACTCTACCTTCTCATATTAGGGGCTAAATTCATTTGGATAAGAATGACACTCCATCTCTTAGAATCCATGACTATCCTCCTTAATTTTAGTTCCAGTTACTGTTGTGGTTTTCTTTTCCTTTTGCAGGTCACAACAAAGCACAGTTGCAGTGGAGTTTTTTTATTTCTTTATTTGAGATTGCACCAGCAGATCTCTACAAACGGGTCTCCAATATCATCTTCGAAGATTGGCCATGCAGCAGAGTCTCTCAAGCTAATTTTTCAAGACTTCAGCCCAACAACTAACATCACATGCTTCCAAGCTTCATTTTACAAGCTTCCAAATTATTTCATCTTCGAAGTTTCTTTTCTTCTCAGAAATTGGTAGATGTCTGTCCAAAGATTGTAATTACCACATGGGGTGGAGATTACTAACTTGGGAAATGCATCCACTAACCTTTTTTGTACTATATATGTATCCAACCAAACTTTAGAATTAGGAGTCTAGTTTCTTTTGGAGGCAACTGTGTTGCCTCGGCCTTTTGTGGCTTCAAAATATTGTACTACTTTTCTTCTTAAGGGTTGGGGCCCTAATAATATCCCCCACCTACGGGTGTTTAATTTTTTTTTAAATTCAGTTTTCTGAAGACATTTTCTACCAAATTTGATTGATATATGTATATTAATTTTTGTGAGTTCTACCAAATTTGATAGAATGTAAAACTCACGAATAATTGTGCCAATGTGTAATTATATATAGTGAGTACAAAGAGTATATAAGGCATAAACAAATATAGAAATAGGATATATACAAAACTAATCAGAAGGGTATTTATTTCTTATCCTGATTGTAAATCAATTATATCTCCATTACCCCCCCCCTCTCATAAGACTGGTCGCAATGCAAAGATTGGAACGTAAGAACCCAAGTTGAGGACGAGATAACCCCTTTGTAAAGATGTCAACAAGCTGCAAGTCCGTAGAAACATGAGTAACTTTGAGCTTGCCAGAAGACACCATCTCACGCACAAAGTGATAATCAATATCAATGTGCATAGCTCTCATATACGAAACTGGATTCTGAGTAGGGAAGAGAGCACTATTATTATCATTCAACAAAATAGGAGGCGTACGAGTCGATACACGTAAATCATAAAAAAGATTCATAAACCAAGCTAGTTCTGCAGTAGTGTTTGCCATAGCACGATATTCTACTTCTGAACTAGAACGAGAAACTATAGGTTACTTCTTAGCACTCCAAGAAACCAGGTTTCCACCAAGAAATTTCATAACCATATGTAGACCTACGAATCTCAATACAATGAGCCCAATCAGCAACAGAATAACCCAGAACTGGTAAATCGAATGAATTTGTGTGAAATTGAGGACCATAGTGAAGAGTACCATGAAATAGCATATAATAAAAGTAACATCTTGGAAATGGTCATCAGTAGGGGCCTGCATGTACTGACTGACCATGTTCACAGCATAGGACAAGTCGGGACATGTAATCGACAAATATTGAAGTGCACCAACCAAAGAACGATAAAGTGTGAGATTTCCGAACGGCTTTCCAGAAATGCTAGCAAGTCACAAATAGTATAGCCACTGGAGATGAATCCTGCATACTAGTGTGCAATAAAATGTCCTTTGTGTATCTGGCCTGACCAAAGAATACGTCGTCGAAAGTACGAACAACCTCCAAACCAAAACAATACTATAGAGCGCCAAGATTGGTAATCCTAAATTCCTGATTAACCCAATCAATAAACTTCCGAATGACACGATCATCATTCCCATTAAGAATAATGGCATCAAAATAGACCAACAAGTTGAGCAAAGAGACAACCTGTGACAATACAAACAAATATGTATCGGAGGAACTGCATACAAAACCCATGACAATAAAAAAATGAACTGAAACACTAAAACCAAGCACAAGAAGCTTACTTCAAACCATAAATGTCCTTAAGTAGATAATAAAAAAAATCAGGATGAATCGGGTCTTTGAATCTAGTAGGTTACTCCAAATAAACCAGAGAGTTAAGAAAGCCATATAAAAATGTATTCTTAACATCAAGCTATCGTAAAAGCCAATTTTGAGTGACAGTAAGAGACAAACTAGTATGAATAATAGATGTATTCACCACTGGACTAGATGTATAATCATAATCAAAATTGGGAAATTGTAAAATTCCCTGAGCAACAAACCTTGCTTCATGCCTATCAAGAGAGCCACCATCCTCGTATTTTAAACGATAAACCCATTTGGAACCAACAACATTGCCATTTGAAGGATGAGGGACCAAATCCCACGTCTGTTAAGTGCGAAGAGCATCCATCTCTGAGTCCATAGCAGCAACCCATTCAGGATTCTTGATAGCTGAGTGATGACTATAGGGCTCGATCTTAGTAAATAAAGCACCCAGTGAACTTGAAAAATCATACTCTGAAAAATCCTTGTACCCGAGCGAGCAAATGCGCAATAGAAAAGCCATCGGATGACGAGAAAAGCGATTTGTCGCAGAGATGGCATAGAGCCCAAGACTAGCAATGGTGGGCGAGCTGGTGAGACGGTCGATGATAATGGTACTAGGGAAGCATGGGGTACCAGGATGACCGTTGGAGCTGTTGGAGTAGCACCTAGGGGCACGTGATGAACACGCGGTGCTAGGGTGGCTGGCACATGGACAGTCGGTGATGGCACATGCAGCTGGACATGAGGTGCTTGTGGCAGTCAGTCAAATTGGTCATCATGTGCAAAATAAACAAAATTGTCAGATAAACCCTGAATTTCCTATACATGTTGAAAATCATAATTGTCCAAAATAATGGGCGATTCGGCCAAAGAAGATGGCTCAAACACCTCCGACAGGACTTACAAGGGCTCCAAAAATGCATAAACATCCAGTGATGATAAATCAATGACATGACCAGCACAAATAGATGGAAAGAACATCTCACTAAACCGAGTATGGAGAGTGATGTACTCTTTCTTCGTAAGAGGATCAAGACAGCAATAACCCTTGTACTGTGAACTGTAACCAAAAATATACAAGACATGCTCTGAGGAACTAATTTATGAGCAGCATACATCTTTAATTACGGGAAAAATTGGTAACCAAATGGATGAAAATTGGAGTAGTCAGGCATAGTACCAAAAATAATAGAGAGTGGAGACTAACCAGATAAAACCAAATTAGGCAGTCAGTTGATGATATAGACTACTGACGAAAATGCATCATACCAAAATGAATGATGAAGGCCAGAATGAAAAAGCATCGATAGACATGTCTCAGTAATATGACGATGCTTCCTCTCAAAGCAACCATTTTACTCAGGAGTGTAAGAAGTGGAAAGCTAGTGATGAATGCCATTTGACGCATAATGAGATTGGATACGATGATTTAGAAACTCGGTTCCATCATCACTCTTAAATACATTAATGGTGGTAGAAAACTGGTTCTCAACAAGTGCTTCAAAATGCATATAAGCCTCCACACAAATCAGACTTTCGACGTAGAGGATATAATTAAGGAAACTGAGAAAATCATCAACAAAAATGACATAATAAAGGTACCCGGCACGAGAGACAATAGGAGAGAGTCCCTAAAGGTCACAATGAACTAAATCAAGTATGTGTGGTGCGCATTTTAAATTATCTTTAAAAGAAAGATGTTTGCCTTTATTCATCTCACAATAAGAACACAAATAAGACTTAGGCAGTAAACTAGTAACTGACAAACTACCAGTTCTACTCAAGGATGAAATAACATAAAAAGGAATGTGTCATAAATGACTATGCCATAGTTCAAATGAGACCTTGGCTTTATTTGAATTAACAAAAGAAATTAAAGCAACACCACCATAATCTAAAATTGTGGAGACCTCCCTCATTGTGTCCTCGGCCAACGAGCTCCTTGGTAACCTTGTTCTGAATAGTGAATAAAATGTCATCAAAACAAACAACATCATTTAGATCCCTGGTTAATTTGGCCATAGATAATAAAATCGTGGTGATGTGTGTAACAACCAAGACATCAGATAAAGTGGATGAATCATAAATATGAGAATTGCTAGTGTGGGAAATATTCAAAGAAGAACCATTACCAAAATAAACACGACTATTACTGTTATAAGGAGCAACGCTATCAAGATTGGATGTTGTAGCAGTCATGTGATTGGTAGCACCAGAGTCCATGTACCAACCAGGAGTGGCATTATATTGCTGATAATGTTGTGGTTGAGCTGAATCTGTGGAATTTGTAGTATTAACGTGAGAAACATGAGAGAGCTTGTAGCAGTTTTCAGCAAGATGATTAGGATGATGACACCAATGCACACATAGGTGCCACCGCCTCGGCCCTACAAAAGAGTACAATAGCCATTCGACGATGGATTTTGACCGCCACCTCTTCCATGACCACTGCCTCGGTCACTCATCCCTCTGCCTCGATTGGGCTATCCGGAAACCTATGGAGTAGCAAAAAATGCAGAATGACTGTCTAGAATCAGAAGACGAGCTAACCTTGAGAAAATATTCTAATGTCTCAGCATCATTAACAATAGTTTAAAAAGCTGGAGGATCCTTAATCACTTGAACTGATGAAAACTGAGAAAATTTGTTATTCAAGCCACAAAAAAATGGTATAACAGTGTCATTATCAGAATAAGTGTGACCCAGAACACGCAATTCATCAAAAATGTCCTTAAAGTGTGAGTAATAATCCTGAACAGATTGATCATCCTGACGAATGTCAAACAAACGATCACAGAGATAAAAACGATGAGCACGAGAACTATTATGACATTTAGTGGCCAAAGCATCTCATACCTGAGCAGCAGCGATCATACGTTTAACTAGTGACATTGCGGATGTAGTAAGGGATGAAAAAAGGGCTGCATAGACAAGCTGATCTGATTGAATCCAAGCATCATGAGTTGCGGCAACTTCTAAAATCTTGTCATCGGGTTCTTTGGGTATCGAATTGGTAGGAGGATCGGGGCAGGGAGTAGATCTCAATTTAGTAGTACGTAAAATAGAAGAAACTTGAGTACGCCAGTGAGAGTAGTTGGAACTATCAAGCTCAATGGTGATGCAGTTAATCAACAATGGAAGCGTAATAGACGTCATCAGGAACAAGCAGGTACATATCCAAGCACAAAAGAAAAAATCAAATCGCACCAAACATACATCAAGCTTGTGAATGGCAGTGGACGACTGATCCAACTTTCATGTGTGGAATTTGAAGCAGCTGGAAAATAGTAGCAGACGGCAGGGAAAACCAGCATATGGACGGATTACTTGAGGCGATGTGTAGGCAGACGTGGTGGCGTGTGGACGGCGGATCAGCAGCACTTGGGCGAACATTACATCATCGGTTGGGGAGTTCCAATTTGCTATCAGCGGTGACTAGGCTAGCGGTAGCGATCGATAGAAGACAACAGGTGGGCTCAGCCGAGAATCAGAAAAACTAGAAGAAATTTGGTAATTTTTGGAAAAAGTCAATTAATATTTAGGGAGACCTGACGGTTACCATGATAAAATAAGAAACCAACAAATAATTGTGGCTGTGTGTATTGATATATAGAGTGAGCACAAATGGTATATAAGACATAAACAAATATAGAAATATGATATATACAAAATTAATCCGATTTTTTTTTACTTTTAAATCCTTATTTTAAATAAATTATTTCTCTATTTATCACCAATCCTGATATCTACAACTAATTCATGATCATCTGAAGACTTCCCAGTTCTATTGTTGTTTTTTCCATTTTCTCCTTGTTTAAATCAATAAAATAAAATATAAAAACAATGTATTTGTTTGGTAATCAGTTGAAAAGGTTGAATCGTGACTAGTTTTGTGGTTGCATTAACCGTATGATGATGACCAACATACAAAGCTGTTTGGTTTCCGTAATTATCAGAAATTTGGTGTCGGATTTTACCTTCGTATGACTAATTTTCATTCTATATTTTATGTAATTACCTTTCAAACTGCATTAACTTTTTGGAGAAGCGGGGCGAATGAAAATATTGTAGGAAAAATCAATCCCCTTTTAGCAGAATCAAGATAATAAAAAGTAAACAAAACACGAATTTTAACATGGTTCACCAAATGTGTTGACTACTTTCACGAACTGAAACCAATTAATCTTGCTTTCCAAATGTGCAAAACAGATTACATATGTTAGACATTGAGTCGCGCAGGATCACCTGACCTAAATTACATATATAGAGGGGTGATTTTTAATACCATAACAAATGTCTATCAACCTCACACATAACAATTATAACTCTTTCTCTATTTATAAGTGTTATAGTGCAGCTCTAGAGTCTTCTAATTCATGTATTAACTCTTGAGATTCTCAATCAATGAACCATCTCTTGAACTGCTCATTCATGAATGAAAACTGTTCAACTCTTATTAATGAACCTTTTTGTAATTTGAATAGATAACCAATAATTATGCGACCTTTAATCTTTTAGTGTATTATATTCGCACATGAAATTGTATAATCACATATTAAACTCAGAAGTTTTATTTTAAGTCATCTAACTATTCGATGGGTGATTCTGTAAATAATCAAAGTTATGATTGGGATGAGTTATCTCCCGGCACACTAGAATAGATATTCTCCAAAAACCGAATGGTTGACACAACCGTCGTCGTCGTCAGGGCTAGCACTGTCATTTCCCATTTATTGTTTTTTCCTTTCGGTTCTGCTTCTCTTCTCCTCTGTTCCAGGCTCTTCAGCCGTACCTTTTTGACTGAGATTGTTTTCCACAAACCCGAGAAGACCTCTGCTCCCGTGTCACCATCTTCGCCCTTCCCTCGGCCAGGTGTCTCCATCGTTGCATCCGTGGTGGCAGCGCAAAACGACGTCGT
>JAULKK010012396.1:0-10177 GCA_032355705.1 Rubia peregrina
CGGCCCGGTGGTGGCCCGGCGGTGGTCCAGCAAAACTGGGGTCTGAGGGTTATATTTGCACTTACATCAACTAGGTAGGGTTATATCTGCACTTAAAATTATGTGAGGGTTATATTGGCACTTATGTCAAGTTGGTAGGGTTATAAAAGCACTTTTCTCTTAATCTTACTACCCAAATGGGTCAGAGAGATTACAGATGTCAGTAAATACGTCCCGTGGGACCACCCGACTAGATTACAGATTCAGAATGGGCTACATTTTTTCACACTGCTTGAAAACTTCCTAACGCTCCCTCTAATTATAAGAGGTCAAGTGCAACTGCCGAGTTCCTCATTCATGAACCTAACCCTTAAGGTTCTCATTCGCGAACCCAACTTTCGACCTCTCATTCATGAACCAACCTTGAGTTGCTCATTCATGAGCCGTTTTTTGAATTTGAGGAAAAATTCCAACAATTCCACTCTCGACTCAAAATCCCAAGATAGAACTTAAAAACAAAATCCTAACAATCTCCCCCTTCTAATAGCCACATGTGGGCAGATGTCCCAGATGTAGAAGCACATTAATTATGCTAGATGTATCAGGTGCCCAACGCTTGTGCCAAATGTACCAGATGCAGGGTGATGGTACTAGATGTAGCAAACAATGGTGATAGTGGTAGATGTGCTAGAAGAAAACAGATGCTCGAGAAGTGCCAGACAATCATACTTAGAGTACCAAGATACCACCAATCAGAAAAGCAACTGCCAACATAAACATAAAGATGCCACCAACATACATATTTGAACAAATCCAACTAGGAAAGGATTTGAAACACAGTTAGCATGAAAATATCAACAAGACCAACCCGGAAAAAAATTATGATATAACTGCCATATTTAAGTAGAATCAAACCAAAAAGAATTCACTAGCAAAAAAATCACGAATGTTAGCAAGTTCTATCAGGTAAGAACTCGTCAAACACAGTAACTCATGAATCCCAATAGAGGTGACAAAACGCGTATTTTCTCCAGACTCACCAACAGATCACCCAAACTCATAATTTAATTCCCTTTGTGCAGAATCAAGATAATAGAAAAGGGGGAAATATAATACGAATTTTAACGTGGTTCACCAAACATGTTGGCTACATCCACGAATGATAAACAAATTAATCTTATTACCTAAATGAGTCAGACAAATTACAGATGTCAGAAAGTACGTCACATAGAACCACCCGACAAGATTACAAATTCAAAAGTGACTACATTTTTTTCAAATTGCTTGAAAACTTCTTAATTCTCCCTTTATTTATAAGAGCTCAAGTACAGTTCTAGAGTTCCTCAACAAAAGATGGAAGCAACTAAGTGAGAGATGTGTGGCAAGGATGGGGATTGAAATTCTAGTGAAAATTTATCCTCCCTTGTAAAGTCCACATTTAGTTAATTGGCAATTCGTAGAAATTATGCAAACATGGAATATTATATGTTGAAACATCAAAAAGGAAACTTGGGAGATATAAGGAATTTAACGATAAAATTCATGAAGCAATATTTTTGTCCATGGTTGAGATTGAAGAATATATCAATTCATATATTTATGCAATTGGATTGGATTTAAGGAAATTTGAATTGATTTGATAATATCCTTTTTCGCATAGGTTTTGCTTTGATTAGTTGTGATACATTTGAATTTGTTTCTTTAAGGGGTTGGATTTGGTAATTCCTATCTCCAAATGATTTGATCGATCAGAAATTGAGATACTGAAGAAATTATTCTCGTAATGAATTTGATGCATACGACTGGTATAAGTAGAGGAAAATTTGGCTGAGCTATTTACGTTTTTAATTGAAGAAAATATGCATCCAGGTTTTCATATATCTCTACAGTACTCAAGAGTTTTCTTCTGAGTTCTAACATGATCTTAAATTGTTGATCAAGTTCAGAATCGTATACCTTAATTTCTCAGGAGGAAGAGATTCATCGTCGATGATTTTTGAGGTAAGAGGGAGTCTAATCAAGGCGGAATGGTAGCAAGGGGAGCTTGCAAAATCCACACATATTAATTCAATAAGATACGTATAATTTTATAGTGTACTTTGTACTGTATCTTTCTAATTAGTAGGTTTATTCTTAACTGGTTCAGGTCCCCAAATGAAGGTGATTTCACCGAACTGTGTAACCAAGTCTCGTGTGTTAGCTTCTATGTTTTTAACGTACTTGGTTTAAGTTGGAACGAATTAATTTGATTAATTTATCAAATTGGCAAAACCATTTATTTCATTTGGTATCGGAGTTGAGTCACCTATGTTTACCTTGGTTTTGACCAGGGAAGTGTGATTCATTTTTACCAATGGCGACCAAAGAAGAAGCTTCTGTGTCTCAGCCACCACTCTTGGAAGGAATGAACTAAAATTATTGGAAGACTAGGATGCAAGTGTTTATAAACTCTATGGAGGAACTGGCTTGGTACTACGTTGAAACATAATGGAAGCCTCACTTACTGGAAGTCCCGAACGAGTAGAATCTAGTTCTAAAGAGCCAACAATTAATCCTAAAGAATTATGGTCACCTGTTGAACAAAAGGCAAGTTTGGCAAACTCCAGAGCACTAAATGCCATCTTCACTATAATAGATGAAAATCAGTTCAAAATCATCTCAACATGTCATCTAGCAAAGAAATCTTGGTATATTCTTGAAACCGTGCAAGAAGGAACATGTCGTGTACGTGAATCAAAGCTACACATGTTTGATACAAAATTTGAAGGGCTAAAGATGGAAGAAGACAAGACCATTGTTATGTTCAATGGGAAAGTCAAACATCACTAATATGACACATCAATTGGGAAAGACTTAAAAAGAATCCAAGTTGGTGAAAAAGACTCAAGATCACTTCCCCAGAGATATTCCATAAAAGTAGCTGCAATAGAAGAAGCAAGAGATGTAGACACCATGATATTATATGAGCTGATGTGATCACTGCAAACCTATGAGATGATGTTGGAACATCCAACAAAGAAGATAAAAAAGGAGTTGGCATTCAAAGCTTCTTCATCAAGAAACAAACATGAAGAGGATAATGATGATGTTCATGAAGAACTTGCTCTTATTACAAAGAATTTTTCAAGGATGCCGAAGAAAGTTGCAAACAAAAATTCTCATAAAAGATTTAATGGGAATAGACCATGATTTCAAGACTCTTAACAATAATTGTGGATGGAGCAAACTAATCAGTAGTTCTCAAGGAATCAAAATAGTGAATCTAGGCAATCAAGAAGAATTCAATGCAGAGAATGTGAGGGGTATGGACATATTCAAGTTGAATGTGCCAATGAACGTAATACGAAAGGTAAATTGCATGTTACCTCTTGGAGTAAAGATGCAGAAGAAGAGAATCAAGAAGAGGAACTGATCAGCAACTATGTTGCTTTCAGAGAAAAACTTCATGGAAACTCATAAAATGATGCTGCATGTTCCTACATGGTTCAAGAAACATAAATCCTATTTTCCAACGCGTAGAAGGCATACTCTTCTAGTGATGATGAAAATCTAAGTGTGAATGACGAATATGTTTATGCTACATATGAAAAAAATGTACGAGATGTGGCTGGAAGTAATTGATGATAACAAACTCTTACAAAGGGAGAAAACCCTTTTAGCCGAAGAAAGAAGGAAGATGGTATCCCTGGCGGAACGGCTTAGAAAGGAAAATGGGTTGTTGGAGATAATCTGAGTTCAATTATTAAAATACTAAATTCTGGAAAAGCAAAAGTGGATGATATTCTCGCTATGGGGAAGAGTTCTGGAAATCAACAAGGGATAGGATACGAAAGACCATCTACCAGCACTGGAGATTTCAAATCAGAGGTTCAAATCATGAAGAGAAGATTTTCCAGAACACATCAACGAAAAGCTCTAATATGTGGTTATTGTATCTATCAAGGTCATGCAGAATATCGGTGTTTTAAAATTCTTAGAGATATCATGAATGAACGAAAACTATCAGCATGTTCCAACATAGAAGAAGTCCAACAATCAAATATTGTTAGAAAGTTATAGATTCCCAAAACCCCTAATATGTGTCTTGTTTCTCATACTTCTCTTATTGCACACTCTTGGTATTCGGGGTACTTTGATAACGAATATTCTAAACACATGACTGGATCCAAAGAGTATCTAAGGAAGATTATATCTTATGATGGAGGATTTGTGGCCTTTGTTGATGAAAAGAAAAGCAAGGTAGTCAGAAAATGTTAAATATTGATAAAAGGGATTTCCAACCTTTACTAGTGTCCTACTGGTGAAAGATTTGATGGCTAATATGTTAAGTATTAGCCAACTGTCTGATGACAATATAACTGTGGAATTTCATAAATAAAAGTGTATCATGAAGCACGACAACGATGAAGTACTTACAGGCATTTGATCATCAGAAAATTGATATGTGTTGGAACAAGAGATGAACTATTTAAGTGCAACACAAGATGAAGGGAAAATGTGGCAACGTAAACTTAGTCACATTAACTACAAGACACTTGTAAAGATAGCAAGAATGAAGGTTGTTCTAGGTATTCCCTCATTAATTGACAAGAAGGAGATTGCATGTGGTCCATGTCTACAAGGCAAGCATATCAGGACACCTCACTCGTCTGTTTAAGAGAATACCACCTCCAGAACACTTGAACTTCTGCACATGGATTTGATGGGTCCCTTAAATACACCTAACATGCAGGAAAGAAATACATATGTGTATCCATTGATGTCTTCTCCTCAAAGGAAATTCATACACTCTTGATGTTTTAAGAAGCCATGTGATAAAAGTTCAAACAGAGAATGGAAGCCATGTTAAGAAGATCATTCGAATTCGTAGTGATCATGGAAGAGAGTTTGAAAGTTTTAAGTTCAGTGATTTATGTAATGATCTAGGTATTCAGCATGAATTTTTAGCACCTATTATGCTACAACAAAATGGAATCGTGGAGAGAAAGAACGGGACCCTTCAAGAGATGGCTCGAGTTATGTTAGCTAAGAAAGGAATTCACATGCAATGGTGGGTTGAATTTGTCAATACTGCATGCTACACAATAAATTGAGTATATCTACGACCATTCACCATCAAACCCTCATATGAAATATGGAAGGGCGGGAAGCTAAACGTTTCGTATTTTCATGTGTTTGGAAGAAATTGCAACATTCTCAGAGATAGGGAACAACTTGCAAAATCCGACAATAGCAATAATGCTGGTATATTTCTTGGATAGTCAGTCAACGTCAGAGGCTATAGAGTTACAAACTTTGTACTGATGTTATGGACTCAATTAACGTAGTGATGGATAACTATGATGAAATAGGGAAATAGATGACCCAAGATGACAGACAATATTCTCACCATGTTTCAACATCAGAAGATCTTTCAGTTCAAGTGCACAACAATGTTGGAACATCATATGAGATAACTCCTACAAATAAATCTGATGACTCTTTCGATTTAAATAATGCTGGAACACCAGTCTCTACAGATCCTTCTCATGTTCCAGCATCAGATGAGACTGAACCAAATAGAAGAAGAGCTCATTAAATTTCTAGAGTTAACTACAGAGAATTTGTTGGTCTCCAATGGTGTCATCTTTCACTGAACTTAAGAATTACGAAAAATCCCTCCTCGATGAATACTGAATTGCAGAAATACAAGAAAAACTTGAACAGTTTCAACGCAACGATGTGTGGTTTCTAACACCTCATCCTAAAGAAGTTAATGTCACAGGAACAAAGTGGATCTTCAAGAACAAATCCAATGCTGATGAAAACATTACCAAAAACAAAGCAAGGATGGTAGCTCAGGGATACACTCAGGTTGAAGGGGTCAATTTCGATGAGACCCTTACACCAGTTTCCAGGTTAAAATCTATTCAGATCTTACTTGTTATTAATTGCACTATGGATTTCACTTTATATCAAATGGATTTTAAGAGTGTATTCCTAAATGGAGTTGTCAATGAAGAAGTATATGTGGAACAACCTAAAAGATTCGAGGATCCCCACTTTCAAGATCATGTGTTTCATCTCAAAAAGGTCATATGTTGTTTTAAATAGGCACCAAGGGCGTGTATGAGCGACTTACTACCTTTCTAATTTAGAAAGGCTATTGTCGAGTGAGGGAGGGTAGATCGCATCTTGTTTATTTTTCGTGATTCATAACACATTGATTGCTCAAATCTATGTTGATGACATTATTTTCAGGTCTACTTCACCATCCCCGGTACATGATTTTGTGAATTTAATGCATGCCGAATTTGAGATGAGTATGGTGAGAGAACTCACCTATTTTCTAGGGCTTCAGATGAAACAAGAGAAGAGTGGTATATTCATAAAATCAAAGTAAATATACCTTGAATTTGGTGAAAATATCTGGTCTTAGTAATTCTTGACCAATTCGTACACCCATGGGGACGATAGATAAATTGGTGAAAGATGAGAAAGGGATAAGAGTTAATCACACCCTATACAAGAGTATGATTGGAATTCTTCTATATCTTATATCAAGTCGGCAATACATATGCTTAAGCGTAGGAATATATGATAGATTTCAGTCCGATCCTAAGGAATCACACTTGACTACAGTAAAAAAATGATTATTCGATATGTGAGAGGGACATCTGAATACGGTATCTCGTATTCTAAAGGGAAGGACTCTATTACTAATTATAATGATTCTGATTGGGCTGGAAATGCTAATGATTGCAAAAGCACTACTGGTGGATGTTTCTTAATTGGAATAAATCTAGTTTCATGGTATAGTAAGAAGCGGAATTCTAGTTCTTTATCAATTGTTGAAGTGCAGTATCTTGCATCTGGAAGTTGTTGTTCACAATTATTATGGATGAAACAAATGTTGAATGATTATGGAACGAAAAAGGTTAACCATATTATGTTACAACAAAAATGCAATTGATATCTCGAAAAATCCCGTACAACATTTTCGGACGAAGCACATTGATGTAAGATATTACTTTATTTGAGACTTGGTTTAAACGAAGGAAGTAGAGGTTGCTAATGTTCCAACATCAGAACAATTTGCAGATATATTCACAAAGCCTTTGGACTCCGTAACTTTTGAACTTCTCAGACAACACTTAGGTGTTAGTCAAATTTGAGCTATTTATTATTCTCTCAAGTTTTGTGTGATTTTATTTCTCTGTACAAATATTAGCAAAATGCAAAAAAAGAGAGAAAAAATAGAAAAAGAAAAAAATATATGGAAGAAGTGTGCATGTTGGAAGTTGGAAACTTAATGAGCTTATGGAGATGCGATGGCTAATGGTTGAAAAGGCAATCGTGATTTATCTTGGAAAGGAAAAAAGTGGACACGGTAAATAAGGGAAGGGAATATTTTCAAATTTTCACTTTGCAACTCCCTTCTTCCTTACCTTATTCCAGCAACCATTTACCCTATATTCTTGCCATATTCTTCAATTAGGATTCTATGCTCGGATTTTTTGTGACAAAACCCTAAGGAAAAAATATTGAAGGATGTTAGAAGTCTCAAAGTTGAAGGAATTCCTATTTTTCGAACCTTACTACCGTATTCAACATGAAGAAGAGCAAGAATTTCAAGAACATGTTCGGTGAGTTTGGGAAGGAGTTGAATCTGTTTGAGAGCTCAATACTGGAGCCTTGTGATGACTTTCAGGAACTAGGGGTAGAAGTGGTCTCTTCAGAGCTTCTAGAATATGTACCATCACCAACAACTAAGTTTTACAAAGGCAGTTTTTTCATATTCAATGGTCATGGTTCAAAAACTCTTGATGATTGTATAGACTGATACTTGAATCATGTTAAGGTTGTAGATTTAAGGCTGTATAAATTTGTTTCTGGGATGATAAATGGGTTTGATTTAATTCATTAACTGGTTGAAATTATTTGGGCATTCAATATATGGAGGATTTGAACCCAAGGCTTACAGAGATGGCATACATAATGTATAAGGGTAAAAAATGTATGTGTTTTACTAGGGCTTCAGGTCCTAGAAAGCTTAGGCTAAGAAAGATGGATGATTGACCTACCAAGTTGAAAACAGTGAAATCCACTAATTATTGGGCTACAGTGAAATTTGAGCCTAAGTGGAATAAATTGACTGAGAGGCTTATGAAGATTCCTCTTCTTGTGATTATGGTTTTGGATGATGAAGAGTTGGAGACCAGAGATGTTGGGTATGCTCCAATAGAGAATAGGTAAACAGGGGGAAAATCAGTTGATGTGGAAATTGATGAACCTGAAGGCACTAATGTTCAAACATTCATAAAAGATGAGGATTATGACATAGGTGAAGGAACTTCTTATGATCCAACACCAGAGGAAGAGCTGCCTTTAGATCAAGATGTTGAAGCTGAGGATCTTCATGTTCTAACTTAAGAGATGGAGATAGGGGAGAAAGTTCTGAAATTGATGGTATATGTCTTGATGATGTTCCAACATCAACCATTCAGAATGATGGAGTTTATAGTCATGTTCCAACACATGAGCAAACTGAGAAGGAAGTTGAGCTTGGAACTGATGTTCCAACAGAGGAGGTCTATTTAGAGAATCCGGTATATTCCAGTGATGAAGTTTTAGATGAATCTATCCAAACCTGTCTTAGGAGATAAAAAAGGAAGGTAGATGTGGTAGCTTCAGAATAGCAAAGCCTGCAAAGAAGAAGAAAGTCAAAGCTGGTGTGGTCAGAGTTCCAAAGTCTCTCCCTCCCCTAAAGAAGCACTAAATTTTGATTTTTTATGAGAACTGGAAAGCTGTGAGTCGGAGAAAAACAATTTCTGAAAGACCAGTTAATATGGAGGCTTATAAGGAGAGTGGTTTTACAGCCTATCTAAATCTCTTGAGATTCAAGACTACGGTCACTGTTAGTGAAGTGTATACAAAAATCTTGTTCAAGAACTTTCTACCAATCTGATGTCTAGAAATTCATATTCTGAATCTCCTGGTATAATTAGGTGTATGTGAAGGGGAAGATTGTCAGATTCCCTAAATGCTTGATCAACAAAGTTTGTGGCCTACCAAATCCTGAGTTTTTTGGGTATTATTTTGAAGATTTTGATGTTGCAAAGTATCAGATTCTGAATGAATTATCAGGAGGATTAACTGCCCAACGGCTTGCTCAGGGTAATGCTACTGCATCAATGCTATATGCTAGGTATTTTTTTTGTTCCAAGTTGCTATAAACTGCTGGATACCTTCTACCAATTCCACTACACTCACAAGAGACATGGCTAAACTATTATAGTATATTGGGATTCAGACTCCTGTGAATCTTGGATACTTGATTCAAGAGAGCATTGTAAGATAAACAGGGTCTTCTAGAGTAAGCAACTCCTTACCACATCCAAACCTTATTACAATAATCCTGAAGAAAGAAAATGTAAAGAGAAACCATTTTGATGTCATTGTTACTGCAGCTCCAATTTTGCCTACAAAGAAGACATTTTCTTCAAGAAATGTCAATGATCTTTCTTGGAAACCTTCATAGGCTCATCTGTATCTGCTGCAAAAATTAAGGTAGCCAAAAAATTGGTCATCAGTGCCAAAATTATAGCTCTCGGGGTTCAAATTGCAAGCCAAGAAGCTGAATTAGCTCAGATTGATGCAGTTGATGAAGTTTGATTTCTTGATTTTATAATATTAAAAAAGTGACTTTTATTATGATTTAGACTTATTTGACATGTATTATGGCCCCAAGGGGAAGTAGTTTTGGATTTTCTTTGATTTCTTTGATTTCTGTTGTTATTTATGAGCTTTGTTAGTTTGATGTTCCAATATGGTTTTTGGTATTCTGACCTATCTTCCAACATGGTGTTGTGTTCAAGATGTTGCGGTAATTTTTGGAGTTCTGGAATTCATGGGGAGTTATTATTTCTAATTTCATGTTCCAACATCTAGAGCGGGTTTTAATTTATCTTTATACTTGCATAGATCCGTGTGATGAAAGTTGATCCGATATCAAAATGTCATTTATTATATTTTTCTTAATTCAGTATATTAGGGTTTAGGAGGTTAACACTATACTCTTTTTTCCACTAGATTTTTTTTAATGAGGTAGTCTGATCAATTTTTAGTTTATTTTTTATTATTAACTAGTGGAGTACCATCGCGCGTTGCGCGATATCATTAACTAAGATATTGAGATCAAGTTTTATTTAAAATTTTA
>JAULKK010012407.1:0-10177 GCA_032355705.1 Rubia peregrina
TTAGTCATTTTATTTCTTTTCTTCTTTTTCCCTATTTCTATCATAGCGACGAGGTACTAAAAAATTGCTTATCTTAATAGTTTAGAATTCTTTTGGGTAAAATTGATTTGCTCATCACCTACTTTTACTTTTATAATACAACTATAACTCCACCAAATACACTCTTTTAACATATTCAAGCAAGTAAAATTGCATATTGAAGTAAAAGTTAAGGTCAGCTTAATTACGAACCTTTCTCCAAACAAAAACCCATCAATCCAACCAAATTGGGGTGTGAAATCCTTAGCAAAACAGAGACTTCATCAAGAAACATCTTTTGGCTTCCACCTTTATCCTCCATTACCCGTTTCACTGCACCAAGTCTTCCATCACCCAGCTCTGCAAGATACACAAATGACGTTCCACCAACCCCTATCTGAACCTTAAAATCCCTCGTTGCAGCCCTCAGCTCCTCCATCGCATAAGTCCGTATCGAACAATCTGTGATTTCTTCCGACTTCTGATCAGAAACTTTGTTGTTTGCCTCATGATTGTGAAGATAAAAAGCCCACCGTCTCAGTAAACTGGCAATGATTATCAGTAAGACTAATGCACCCACAATGTAAAAATGTCTAGTATTTACTTTGGTGAAGAAAGACATTTTTTTTTTTGTGATCTTGGAGATATTCATTTTTTTACTATCTGAGTATATATCTTTTGTATGGGTTCAAGAGTACAAATGAATGAATAAGTTTGGAAGGATCCTTATTCGAAGAGTATTGGATTATGGTATTATCTCAAAAATCCATCGAAATGTTTTTTCTCGCAAACTTTTGCATGTTGCAGTAGCAACTATTTCTTGTCCTGCGTACATATATGACGATACTCTGGTCCAACTCCGCATGTGCAGCTCAACCCAAACTAGTTAGGCAATACATTTAGGCCAGAGTGGCCCAATAAGGTTTTATTATGACTGGGTCAGCCTTGAGCTTTAATACTCCCTCCGTCCCATAGAAAATTGCACACTTGCTTTGGATCGGTTTTTAATGCAAGCTGATGTGGAAGTGTTGATGGGAAATAAATGAGGGGTATTTTGGTAATGGAAAAGTTTACTAGTAGATTTAATCAACTTTTGAGGGATAATATAGTAAAAGTATAAGCTCATTTATTGCCACTTTAGGCAAGATTTGAAGTGTGCCAATTTCGGCGGGACGGACAAAAATAGAAAGTGTGTCAATTTCTCTGGGACGGAGGGAGTATGTTATAAAGAAGAATTTCAGGTACAAACAATCACCATTAGGGGTTTAGGCATTATAAATATGAATGTATGTTATTTATTTTATTCATTCACTATTCATTTACTTGAGAAGCAAAGGTGACTTTGGCATCGGAGAGTTTTCCCCTTATATACTTTGGAGTTTGTTTTCTTGCAGATCTAGGTTAAGGAATCTAGAGCACAATTGGACCGGGTCATTTACGTATCAATTGGCCCGCCCGGTGGGACCGATTAAGTCAGATCTAGATTTCTTGGTTTATGTCCACTTCCACATCCACTCTACTTGAAGGAGTGAGAGGTTGAGGATCAAGGGAACAAGCGCAAGTGACAAAGTTCAATCCCCTCACAGGAGAAGGAAGAAAAACAAGATGGATGTTATCCATACGTCGTAGAATGTAGGATTGGATGCGGTCGAAGCCTCGATAGGACCCAGCTCGGCCACTCCCGTCATTGAAGGGTTTAAAGCTGGGGCTGCAGGATTGTCGAGACAATCACAAGTTACTATAGATCCTAAGTGGGGATTGGCACCAAGATACCATCGCAACCCCCTTTGCTCAGCTCGGGAGGGGGTATGGATGGCCATTTCATAGAATTTTCTGGTGATTCATATATATATATATATGCTCATGAATGAATGATTCGAGATAATCAGAGCATAGGGGATGGCGATGTTAAGGGTTGTGGAATATCAAATTACACCCCCGTCGATGGTACCGGGAACATCAAGGGTTGTGGTATCTTTGATGCTTGTGGAAATGCAGATGAGGGTCATACATCAACCCATGGTGAGGGTCATATACCTGGGTTACACGAACGAGGTTGGCCAGCCTAAGCCACAACCTTTGTTTTCTGAATATACTCAAGGATGGGTAACTCGATGCCAGCCTCTATGCTTACGGTTCCCTTCCCTAGTCTCGAGCAAAGAAAGGCAGCAATGTCATCTTTGGGGGTTCAAGGACACGGAACTCATGGTCAGTTGGATCCTCGTACGTCTATTCAGGGGCCTTATGGTTATTATGGTTAATGATTCATGCCCCTTATGTATCCGGGAAACACAGGAATTGGACCATACCCGGGTTACATGGTTTATCAACCAATGTATCATTTTCCTCCCACGGAGGCTTCTTGAGGCTTGCATCAGATTATATATTGCATTTGGGGTAGAATCCGGAGATGCTTTGAAGAGAGAGTTGGACAGAGTGATAGGGCCAACAGGGTAGGCTGCAGACTCTCCCTTTAACCCATTGATAACCACTGTTCGCTGGCCAGTCAATACAAAGCCACCACAGGGGCTTCCAACTTACGATGAAGATTCAAATCCTCAATAATTTATCCAAACTCTCCTCGGTTTGATAAATTCTTAGGATTTTGATGAAAGATTAACTTGTAAGCTCGTGAGTAGCTACCTTTAAGGAAAGTCCCAGGAGTGGTTCAATAAGTTGCATAGGGGCTCCTTGCATTCGTATTGAAATTTCAGTGGGGCTCTTTTGAGTCAATGTTATCATAAGAAGAAGTTTACGAAGACGCTACCTGAACTATACTAGACAAAGTAAAATTGGGGAAATCCATGGCAACATTCTATAATAGATATGTAGACGAAATTTTGGGAGTTTTCGAAGGAACGGAGAATGAGGTGATTCAAAGATACATGATAGGAATGGAAGATTTGGAGCTGTATAAGAAATTGAAGGCGAAAACCCCCTTAACGCTCCAACAGCTTCAAGAAGTGGTGGAGCAATATTCGAAGGTAGAGGAGACGGCCTGGAGGAAAAAAGAAGAAATGATGGCTAAGCATGTGAAACCCAATGAATATCGTGGGGAAAAGTCGATGGAGGTAGCAAGGTCACAATTCGAAAGGTATACACCCATGGGGCATTCTTGAGCTGAAATTTGAAGCATTAGTCGGGGTTTATTTTGAGCACCTCCACCAATGAGAGATTCAAACGGGGTTGCTTCCTCTAGGAGAGCCACATATAAATATTGTGTGCACCATAGGGATTATGGTCACCGCACGAATGACTACTCTCACCTCAAGATGGAAATCGAACGATGTGAAAAAAAAGGGTCTTCTTAAAGAGCCTGCACCTTGGCAACACTTTCGAGATGACATTTAGAAGCAGAGAAATGAACGTAAAGCTTAGAAACCTCCCTGGAGGAATTTTAACACTAGGTATAGGGGTGATCGAGGGACTCGAGGTCAAAGGTAAAAGCAACCTCAGGATCAACCTGTGGAGAACCATAACAGGAATGAAGGAAACCATGTTGTTCATAGGGTAATTAATGTCATTAATGGGATCGTAGGGAAAAGGTCTTCGAATACAATCATGAAGGATGACTAGCGACATGTTCCTACAGAAGAGCCTAGACAAATGATTTTGACCGGACGAAACAATTATATTTTCTAAGACAGATGCAGTTCCAATCAGATCCCACATGCAGACCCCATGGTACTTTCGTTGATGATTGGAACTTCTTTGGTGAAGAGGGTATTCATTGATGATGGGAGCGGTGTTGAGATTATGTTTGAAAATTTCTTCGATAAGTTAAACATTGGCCACAATAATTTGAAGAAGTCGGCTTCACCTCTGTCAGGGTTTCCTGGTAAAATAGTCTACCCCTCAGGGGTGATCACTTTGCCAGTCAAGATCTCCGATGGGGAAAATGGGGCAATGATAGACTGTATTTTTTGCATTTATGATGCTTATTTTCCTTACAATGTGATCTTGGGGAAACCTTGGATGTGTCAAGCTTGAGTGGTGTGGTCGCTCTATCAGTTGATGATGAAATTCCTGATGAACAAAGGGGTAGAATCCATTCGAGGGGATCAGGTGGTGGCAAGGAGCAAGGAAGGTGAAGGATGTGGCCTCGATTCTTGGAGAGATTGGGCAAACTAATATAGAGAAGCTCCCCATTTGAAATTCTGGGACAATTTTTTGTAGGAAAGCTAATTCCTGAAGGAGTTAAGAAAGAGTTGGGGGCCTTGCTCGATAAGTACGTCGACATGTTTTCTAGTAGTTGATCGTATTTGACATGCCTCAAGGGGGCCCTAGAGAAGGAAGAAGAGGGCATTTTGAGAAGGCTGAACAGTCGCTAAAACCTATATGTTAGTAAGGACCTGCTAAAAGACACAACTTTTGTGTGTGTGTGTATAAATGAAACACTCACAAAAGGATCTTTTCCCAAGTCCCCTAAGAACTCAAAAGAGTGAGAGGATGGAGTTGTGTCACTGCAAGAGTTTGGCATGGTGACGGGAGGTGTAGGAATGAGGGGATTGGTCCTTGGCTTCTTCGTGACATCAGGTTTCTCCCTAATTAGATATATCCTCGAAGAATTGTTTGCCCGATGAGGTTAGTTTGAGCCATCTATTGTAAATAATGGAGTTACGATATGAGTGACCTCAACATCGTCCTTCTGGATAGCATCGAGGAGATCCACTGGAAAAGAGAACTTCTAGTCAAATACAAAAAATAACAATAAAGAATAAAAAAAAGAGGGAAGTAAAAGTTAGCAAAAAAGAACATAAGCTTTCCAGCCTAAGAACCTTCGAAGATATTCGAAGGGGTCAGTTCTTGGATCTGCAATCCTTGTAAAGGGTCCTGTAATCGAGGAAACTTTACATTTGATGAGCCACCCTCATTCGCGTTGTTTATTTTCCTATTCTCATACTCGGACTTCGACCCTATGATCCGTTGTGCTGCTCGTTGAAGGGCTCGAAAAGAAACCACAGCATAAACATACTCATCATAAGTTTCCTTTAGCCTAAAGAATCTCCCTCCATCTTTAGCCTCTCGACAATACGATATCGTATCTAAAGCCTTAGGTTCCTGAAGGCCCAACATTCTCGAAGGTCTTTGGGAATGGTATATCCCCCCTTCCTCAATTCCACTTTAACTTGGGGATTTCATCGAGGGACCTTGTTAGCACCACTGCAGTCGAAGGTCAAGGTTTTTTGTTGCCATCATGTGCTGTTCGAGGAAGGAAGGATAAACTTTTGCCCTACATGCCTATTGGTTAAGGTAAATGTTCCCTTTACATCTCGATTGCGGGATAAGTAATATAGCGGCCAAAACAACCTATATCGAGGAGTGACGATGAGCTCTACGCATCTAACCAAGAAGGCCATTGTGATTACCGCAACGTTGGGTGAAGCTGAGGTAGGCTAAGCTGAACTTCTTCATAAGCTTAGATAAGAAAGGGGAAAGGAAAGCGTAACCCCGATTTGAGGTTCTTGAGGTAGGTGATGGATCTTCCTACAAGTAAAGTAGTAGGGAACTTGTCCTCTTCGAGGACATTCAACTTAGTGTCTAAAGAGATACGTTGATGAACTGGGATTTTTACAAGAAGCGTTGATATATCTTGGCCATTACATCAATCGAGGCTCCTTTCTCCACTCGATTAAGCTTTTAAGGTTTGCTTTTGGACAATGAATTTTCTCTTTGAAGGAGCATAAGAGATAACATTCTCAGGTTCCTCATCTGCTAGAGACGTCACAAGTTTGGGGCTTTCACTCCTCGAAAACCTCATTAAACCTTTACCTTACCTTTTCCACAACCCAATCCGGAAAGCATTTCTTCACTAAAGCCCTCCTTAGTCAGAAATCTGCTAGAATCTGGAGAACCATTCTTCACAAGATGCGCTTCTAGGTTTTTGGAAATCGTTTTCTCCAATGATTTTCTCTCCTCTGAGCAATCGCACTCCTGGGGATTTCTCTCGGGTTAGATTTTGGATGGGGATTTAGGATTTTCATGACCTAGATGAGGGCTAAGAGAATATGAAGACATAGTGTTTAGAAGAACTTACTTGTTAGATAAAGAGAATCTGGATTAGGAACGGGAAGGATGAGAGAACTCTGGAGTTGGTAACCTTGAAAGAAACCTGTAAAAGAAGAAGTTAAAGAGGAATGGTAGCAGTTTTAGGGGAAGTTATGAAGATTGAGAGATAGAAAGTGAAGGTAATGATTACCTTGGGAAGAGAAAAGTCTGAAAAGGCATAAGGAGTGGGGAGAATCTTATTTACGATATTCCCACACGCTTCTTATTTTCCCACTCTTTTTTCCTTCACGCACGCTCTTATAAATTTCAAAATTGAATAGTTTGTTTAGAAAATCTAAGTGTTCTCTCCTTGTTCATGAGTTCAAGACCATATGCACACAAATATTTGACCTCCCTCGAAGGCAGTTAGGTCATGCCCCTGGTCCTTCGATAGGTCAAGATTTTAAAACCATTTGAAGGATACGAACCTTCGAGTCATAAGATCACTTAGTTTTTCTGGGGAATTTTGATGATATTTTGGTCCAACTCCAGATTGGAAGCTCAGCCCAAACTAGTTCGGCAATACCTTTAGGCCAGAGTTGCCCAATAAGGTTTACTATGGTTGGGTCAGCCTTAACCTTTAATACGCTATAAATAAGAGTTTCAGTTACAAACAATCACTGTTAGGACTTAGGCATTATAAATATGAAGGTATATCATTTGTTTTATTCATCCATTATTCATTTACTTGAGAAGCAGGATTGACTTTGGCATCAGAGAGTTTTGCCCTGAGATATTTCGTGGCTTTTTTTCTTGCAGATCAAAGCTAAAGAATCAGGGGCACGATTAGATCGGGTCACTAATGCATCAATATGTTGAACAATTGTAAGTACAGCGATCTTAGTTTTGTTTTGACAGGGTGTGAAAGTTCTGAAAGACTAAGGAGAAGGCACCCTGCAAAAAACTCATTTGAGTAAGGTAAGGATTAATTATTTAACTTCTACCTGGCTGTTAGATTGGGATGCTACATCAAAGTGAGATTCTTCTAGATATAGAAGTCATTACATTACTTTTAAATGGGTTATGGGTGATTAATTGTATCAGTAATGATGGTTTTGGGTATATCAAACATGTACAGTATATCTTTTTAACAAAAATTAATACAACTCATCCATTTTTTTAGGTTGGTCAATGTGTAAGCATCGACCTATTTGGTGAAGTAGTCGATGACTACACACTAATGGAGAGAGGGGTTAGTAAAGGCGGTTTTACTGAACCATGGAAGGCACATTTCAAGTTCCTTCTGTGGCTCCGTCTTTGATCGTTTATGATCAAAAACCACCTTTAATCAAGATCCAAAATTCAGCTTCAAATTCGGAACCTATATCCTATGTTCTAAAATAAAATTTGGTTTCTGGCAGACTTGAATAAAAAAAATGGCAGCAACTCATGCTCAAATCATCAACAGGGAAACAAGGAAACCAACCGAGAATGCTCGAATCATCAGTCTTGAAGCAAAAAAAAACTCAAACCTCAAATCATCTAAAGAGTTTACAAAAACAATTAAATTCTCAAACAAAAATTAACCTCCAATTATGGATACGATTGAGGTGAGTAGCAAAGGCGATATGCGCAAGAGTAGAAATGGAGTCACAAAGGCGATAGCGGTGCCAAAGTACAGTTGTGGGCGAATGGGATTAAGGAGACGACGGAGCCGCAAAGCTCCATGAAAACGGGGGGAGACGGGGTTAAGGAGATGACAGAGGTGCATAACTTCAAGCGGTAGAGTCAATGAAGTTGAGGAGAGGTGGAGGAGGCATGTGACTGGTGGTGGAGAAGGCGGGTGACAATGGAGGGGGTGTTCGATAGTGAAGAAGCAGGTGATGATGGAGAAGGCAGGTGACTGGTGAGGGAGGAGCAAATGAATGGTGGTGGAGGGGCGGAAAAAGTGCTTTGGAACGAATGAGGCATGTTTTCTATATATGGAGAAAATGATTAAGAGGTGAAAACCCTAAAAGCTTATTATATAGTGTGACAAAAACCTAGTCCATTAAAGGCAGTTCTACAATAGAACCACCTTTAATCAAAATTTATTAAAGGCGGAATTGCATTTAATCGATTTAAAACTGCCTTTAAAATAAAAAAAGGTGACTTGGGAGGGAATTCCAAATTCGGAACTTATGGCATCTAATCACCCTTTCTCCACTAGTGCTAAATGAAGACAAGAGTTCGAGAGAAATAGGGAGTGAGAGAGATGTCGTCGTCAGTTGATGAGAAAGAATAAATCATGATTTTAATTTAATATTTTAATAATTGCATCCCAGTCCTCTGTATATTCCTCATTTTACAAGAAAAACTTTATCCTCTAGAAACTTTCATCAAATAAATCTAAGAGTAAAATGCTAAACTACCTCGAGTTTAGGCTCAAATTGTTAATATAACCCTGCAATCTTAGAAAGTGCCAAAATAACCCTTGACCATGTTGACTTTGTAGTCAACTGGTTTTCTGTCTGAATAAGGTGAAAATACTATTTTGCCCTTATTTTTAAAAAGGAAAAAAGTCACAAAATATGAAATGACATCATTGCCCCTTAATTTATTTCTCATTTTCTCCTTCAGCCCACTTTCTTCAGCCTGAAGCACGGAAATCGAGGCGTTGCCTCAACGCTCTTCATCTCTCCAATCGTCCGCGACTTACCCAAGTTACAACCACCCTATCGCCATTCCCGAACTTGCAAGGTTTTTTTCCTTTCTATTTTCTCTCTTCTCCCTGATCAAACCTCTCATCTTCTTTACTCTTTATTTCTTCCTCGCTTAGACTTCTCCCCACTGTTTGCTGCCATTGTCGGAAACGTTCCCGTCACATTCACCATTTTCTCATATCTCAGACGACGATTTGCAGCGGTGGTGGTGAAGTGGGGTTTAAGTCACGGGAAAGGCGGAGCCGCAGTGGTGGCTAGGGTTTCAAGAGGCGGTGCACATCAGAGTAGCGATGGGGGATGAGGTACGTCGAATCGGCCATGGTTCCAAAGCCGATGTTTTTTTTGACTCGAATACTAAGACTGACTGAAACCTTGGGGACGATAGGCTGCCAGATAGTAAGACCCAAATCTGGAATGATAGAGGTCTCGTCGTAGAAGAGACATTGACCGTGGTGTTGGATCAGATCTGAAGTGAAGCTGGTTTTGCCGAGTGGGATAGATCCAGAAGTGGTGCTGGCGTCGAACGGTGGTGCTGGTTCCGCTACCCTAACCCCGCCGCAGATGAAGTGGAAATGAACAATGGGGGGGGGGAAAGAAGGAAACATGGGGAGATGAGAGATGGAAGTGAGTGACGGAGGTGAGTCGTCGAAGATGGCGCAGGGGTGGTGGTAACTCGGGTATAGTTCGAGATAGTCTGAAAACTTGGGAACTTGGGTATGGTTGTTGGTAGAGGTTGGGGATCTGCATTTTTCTGATGAGTAGTGGTAGGTGGCAGGTGGTGGCGGGAGGGAGGAGGTTAAATTTTTGGGCTGGGAGGGAGCTCTGTTATGAGGGTGTGGATATTGGTGGTGGTGGTGGCGGCAGCCGGGGGTTGGAAGTGATCGGTGGCGGGTGAAGATTGCGACGGTGGCGGTGGTTGGCGGTGGAGAGAGTGAGATGGGTAGGTTGTGAAGAATAAAGAAATTAAGGGTATAATGGGTGTTAAATTATCAACTTTAGTCTAAAGGGTATTTTGGCCACTTCATCTTTTGGTCAATGCCTGAATTCTATGGGTCATGCCGGAATTAGGAAATTTGGCTATATTGGTACAATTTAATCTAAAGTTAGGGTTAGATTGACACAATTGACAATAAGTTAGAGTTATATTGACACTTTCTCATATTGCAGAGTTATATTGGAACTTTCATCATAAAATCAATGTAACCTAAATCTAAATTTCGATTAACAGTTAAGTGGATTAAAATAAAACTCCGTGTATAAAAAATTAACATTAAAAAACACAATTCCACAATGTCCTACGCAATAAAATTACTATTTTATATTACTAAATAGATTTAGGCAAGACGATCTTTTCATGGACATATGGAAAAATGAGGTTGAATTAGAATATAGAAAGGTAAAAGGTCCTGATTGCAATATTAAAAATTTATTATGAAACATTTGTAGTTATAAGTTTATGACCCGATTAA
>JAULKK010012418.1:0-10177 GCA_032355705.1 Rubia peregrina
TTTTTAAAATTTAGGTAACACTTTTCAATATTTATGTAACACTTTTCAAAGGTTTAATTAACACTTTATAAGCTATTATTTTAAATAAGTGTTGCAAAGAAAATGTTACAATAACTCTAATTTGTAGTAGTGGGATGTGCCTTGGATATGCCATTGATCCTCTGTAATCAAAAGCAGTTCATAGAACCGCCTTTGAATGAAGCCATAGAAGGCTGTTATTTTATGCCTTCCTTCAGCCGGAGGGACCGCCTTTGAAAGGCTTCCGAGTTCGGAACCCGATAGATTACGTCTGCTCATCTTAACATTTCCAATACCGGAAGCTACATTAATTCTGGTACCTGAAGTAATGACGGAGCCAATGAAATGGTTTCTGAATTGGGTCCAATTTCCGGCTGAAACCTGGTTTTTTGGTATATAATTCATTATTAACTTATTATGATTCACGAGTTCGGAAATAATGTCAGCTCCTATGGTCCCGATTCGAAACCCGAGTGAGTCTATCGGTGCCAATGGAATAGTTTCTGAATTGGGTCCACACTCAGGCACAAACCTAGTTTTTTGGTCTCTAATTCCTTATTTACCGATTACTATTTACGAGTTCGTAAATGCAATAGGCTCTAATGGTTGAGTTCGGAAAATTGAAATCGGTCCTTCAGATTTTCGTAGTAGAAGTTGGGGAATGATTTCCGAACTTGTAAGTCAATTCCATAATTATGGAAACATGTTTACTTCTTTGCTAAAATCGGCCTAAAATAACCTCAATCACCAATAATGTTTCTAATACATTGGTAGAGTTTACAAAAAAAAATGTACGACATCGCTACATTAGCAATTATCTATACATGGGAATAAAAATCATGTAGATTCTATTCCGAACATAACATCTAAACTTTATAACTTTCTAACATTGCAAAAATGATTGTAGTTTCAACAAAAATCTATAGACAATGTTAATCAAGAAACTATTTATAGACTGGAATAGAAAATAATCAAGATCTATTCCGCAAAATATGTGCCATGGGTTTTGAGATATGTTTCATAATACCACGTTAGGTCTTCCAAGAGTTGTGGATCGAACATTCATTAGATGTCTTTCCAAACAATTTCTTGCCATGTTGATGTCATCATGTGAATATGGCTTGTATTCCTTCAGAAAAATCTGTGGACATTACAATATAAAAAAACCAGTCCAAGTAGGTTAGTAGCATATCATTGAAATAAAAATAATTGAATTTTATGAACTTCATACTTACTTTATCAATATCTAGATAATCAAACCGGACATCTTTAATGCACTCGACTGGTATAACATTATGTAGCATCCACACCCATGTTTTTTCTTGTTTCTTGTACTAATTTATGTGATTGAAATAAGTTAATAAAAATTAAATTAAATTAATTTAGTAGCTGATGATTGTAGTAATTCGAACCTTGATTTGAATTACGTGTATGTCATTTTGAATATTAGGCTCCTTGAATGCACTCTCCAAAAATGTATGATGAGCTATGTTGGTGTGCCGAGGTCCAATCGGTCAATACCCAGACAAAAAACGGTGAGCACCTCTCCACTCATGCTCTTGTCATTTGGTATTTTTTTTCATGCCGGTACAATTGTTTTTGTGTGTGTTAGGTGTTTCTCTTTCAAATGACCGTGCTTCTCGGGATCGACATAAACAAGAAGTCGAGGCCAAAGAAGATTTATTCCTTGGGCCTGATCAACCTTCTTGTAATCTCCGTTAGGAATTGGCAACACTACAGTGTGCACGAACGGTTTCTCCACGGATACCCTTACGATTCCATCCCCGATTGGTTTGGAGTGATAATGTCTTATTGATTCATAAAAAATACTATCGGCTACATGGGGAGGTATACTATTTTCACCAACCTCTATGTAAAGCTCACATAGTTGAGAACCTTACAAGAAATAAACAATGTTTTGTTATCAGTGACTAAATAGATGTCATTTATTGTTGAAAATTGTACGTACCTTTCTTGGCTTTGATAGATTGCCTTTTCTGGAAAAGCAACAATGGTGGGTCTCGGTAGTACTCCATTGTGGTTCACCTCAATGTCACCCAGAGATTGGTGAGACCCTCTCGATGGTGGCTCCTAATCGCTATTAAGATCATCAGGATTTTCAGGTACGACAAGGCCGGTGTGGTTCACTAACTTACGGATCAATAATCTCTTGTTGATGTAATCGCTTATACCGGAGAATAGCATCCTTTAGAAACATGTAGTTTCTTGATGGCTTATCCCACTCATAAGAACATGCAATTCTTAAAGCCTCTTTTTGTGTCACGAATGCACCAATCTCTCTTGCGCATTCTGGGTGATCGGATTTTCTGGTTATCTTGCACAACATGTCGTGCTTACCGGTGGGGATGAATTGACCTTCCATTTGATCTTGTTTTAATTTAGCTTATCACAACGGGAGAAAAAGAGCATTAATATCACAACTTGATGAGCAACCAATAATCCAAATGTGCACGAAAATAAATAAAATATGTACCACTTTTTTGCATGTTCAATGTCCTCATCTTTGTCAAACTCACATTTTCTATTTTTTCAAGCCTTGAGATATAGATCACACAGATCTATTTGATCCACATCGATCGAAACAAACAATGCCCTAGCCTCTTTCTCGGACATTCCCTTTTCAATTGCTAGTAGAATATCTTGTTCTAATCATTATCTTACCATCTCGAGTGCCACCAATCCACAACCTCCACGACTCTTACGATGCGGAGTTATGTTCAACATAACATTTTGTGTTTTCTCTTCCCTCGTACCCTACAATAAAAGAGAAAAGAAATGTGATATGAACAGTACTAAATCTAAATGTAAACCATTTAGATTTGCAGTAGACTAACATTTTTGTCATTCTCTAAGGCTCTTCTTTTATGGATCTCCCAACTCCCCAGCTGAATATGTGTAAAAGTAAGTCATGGACAATAGCTTTTTCTATTTGATAAAATGCTCGAGAAAGTGTGTACTTGTGTTTTCACCACCTTTTGGATAACATCTTCATGGCTATCTTTCTTAACTCGTAAATATTGAGGGCATCGATTTCAAAGGGTCTTTATTTATTATAACGACGAAATAAAAGTTAAAAAAGATTGGCTTCCCCACAAGCTACTATTAGATTAATCGGATTAGAACAAACATTTAAACAACTAGGACAAGGTACCTTGCATTCCATCCATAGGTGACTTTGTATACCTTTGGCACATAGTGCCAACTATCGTAACGGATGTCCACCCGAGTACGACCGACTTTCCCAACCCAACTTGCCACTTTTCCTGGTCTTCCGACAAACATCAGCCCATTGTGTTGAAAACCAATGGGTTCATTTCTTTCCTAGCCATTCTCCATTCCAATGTTCTACAATGCCTTTTCACAATTCTCACCTCTCTGTTCCCTTCTTCCTTGTTATCCTCAGCAACCGTTATTTTCGTATTTCCATCATTGGAATTTAATGCATCATCTCGACCCCTACCACCCACCAATCAAAACATGTCAATCTTTTATATTTCTATTTCCACAAACCCTAAAAAAAGTAAAAAAATAGCAACCTGATATACTATAATGAACATTAATATACACACAAAATAAATATGGTGGCAAAATTAATGATTGGTTATGAATTGGGAGTATTATATTACATAACATAGACATACACACAAAATAGATTGTCATCATTTACCTTAAACCCTAGTAACATAGTAACTAGTAAGCATTCAAGAACAAACCCTAGCTCATACTTGTTTTTGAATCCAAAATTCTAATTGAAGAAGAAACCTTAGCTCCTAATTATTTTTAATTCCAAAATTCCCATCCAAAATCAAACCCTATCCCAAATTGGAGGATTTCATTATGTTTGTCTTTGATTGTGTGAAGAATTTGTTGAGAAGAAGGTGATGAGGGTTGAGTGTGGGTTTTGGAAGAGAAAAAGGGTGGGAAACTTGCGCTCAATTTTTTTTCATTTATTACTCACTTTGAAATGTCTTTAATGCTATAATATAAGCCCTCGGGACATACATTTCCAAACACGGAAAGGATTCGGCCCTATTGTCAGTTAAGAGATGAAGATACCCCATAACCGGAAATATTTCTGCTCTTCAGGATTGTAAGAGCTGACTAACTTCTAAACTCGGAAGCTATGGGGGTATTAAAAAATTACTGAAATTTATTTCAGTATGAAAAACACAATTTTGAACAAAACCCTAAATTAGCTAAGAAAATCCGATTTCAACCATCTGATCTTTACACTTTTTCAATCGATAATCATGGCTATGAGGAGAGCAGGAGAAGGAGCAGGTAATGCATCATCCCGAAGTCATGCTCCATTTACTGAGGTCGGATCTTCGGAGAATTTTTTTTAATGCTGAAGCCGAAAGGAGGTATGTTGAATTTCTTAGAATGAGAAAATATAAAAATCCAAAGGTCGTATGAGTGCCTATATGCATGATTTGTCCCTAGGGTATATCTTACGTTACTTTATGAATCAAGGATTAGAAAGGTTGCTCATATGTGAGGAGAGTGTACACACCAACAAGGTTGAACAATTCTATGCCAATTTAGGGAAAAACTTTGGGAATAAGGATTAACCTAGTTAATGGGAAGCTAGTGACTGTAACCAAATATACTATAAATGTTGTATTAGGTAATGTATAGTATGTTACTCTATTTTTCTTTAAGTTAATTGATATGTGTATGTATTATAATTTTTTCAAGGTGGCCAAGGTGGTTGGAAGAGTGTCGTGAGTAGGTATCTTTCCTACATTCGAGGCAACATTAGTAAATCTAATGAGGAGTTGGCCCGAGTTGAATCCTAACAAGCAAAGCTCATTGAAGCCTCAGGTTTGCAGTTGGTGTTTAATGATGATAAGCTAATGCCTAACTTTGTGCCATAGTTTTTAGAGAGTGAGCTAGACAACGAAGATAATGATGATCCGGTTGAGAATGCAGGATGGGAGGACGTCGTTGTGTCTCTCAAATATAGTATTTATAGGCCCTAATTGCATCTAACTATTAGATTAACAAACAATTAGCACAAACAATGTAAATATGATCACAATTAGCACAAAATATGTAACTAAGATTATAACGAGCCTTTGACGCAATCAGTTTGCTTTTTTAGTTATCCTTTGATCATTGACTAATTATCCTATTATCATGCATTGACCACGTATTGTGGAGAACTTGTCAATACCTTTCAAGTGAATACATTTCTCACCTCTCCTTGGTTACAGCTAGAATGGGCGATCGGCACCATAAAATAGCCTTTACCCTCCAGTTACTCTAGACGATCGACATCATAGAATGCCCCGAGCATAGCAATGAACACGGAGACCCAGCACAACTAGCACAATATCCTATAAGCGAAAAACATATTTATTTTTGAAAAATCAATCATTCCTAGATGATGGAAAAAACCCATCAGTGATTAGAATAAGTGAAATTGGCATCCAACCTAACTAGACTCTACCAATAACCTATCTACTGTAAGGATATTCAAATTACATGTCATCTAGACTACTCATCTATAGTACTATAGATAAAAAATCCAATAAAATTCTAACATCGCCCTCGGGGATATTAACTCGCTTCCTGCAAAAATCATGACCACTTGGCTAAAAGGAGCGTATTAGCATCAATATCACTATGCCAAACAGGAATCTAAAATAGCTGTAACACCACTTGATCTTGATCCAAAACACGATCTATATTGTCCAAACTGTAAACACCTTGATGAACACAGATCAAGAAGGGAACTCCTATTAGAGAAACACAAACGAAATCACAAACGCACGATCTGTAAAACCAGATCAGACAAAATACATCGACATAAACAATTAGATTAAATTATTATCATGGACACATCAATCTAATATATCAGGTTGAAGAAACAATACTAATGTATAGAACTAAATCCATACTTTTTCAATAATATAAATAGTAAAAGTATATCAACTGAAAATCTAATGTTTTCCATCTCTCCATGATGGGGAGATAGGGAAAAGAAGATGTGTGAAAAAACTTCAGAAGAAGGAGGAAGGAGGAGGAGGCGGCTGTAGAGCCTTTGTACAATTTCGTTAGTAATTTAATTTTATATACATGTGAGAAACATATAGATAGCACACGTATATCTACAAATAATGATTACGATGATCGACCTTCATGCTAGATGTTATTAGTGTGCCATATCGATAATTAGGTATACCCATTCAAGTTCATCCTAAACCTAAGTAATTTCATCAATCAACAATCATAATTAGGTGTCACCCCTAATTACAAACTAACATCAATCAACAATGATCATATCGACAAAAAGACAAAGCCTATAGGGTTCGACCAAAAACCAAACAAACAATCAATTCATAATCATCAACTATTTGATCATCCTAGTCTAAATCACGCATTAATCACACAACAAAGCATACAACATACCTGATAATCAAATTACAAGATAGGTGATCTGCCCCTCCCGAGCATCGTTAAACAAGAGAGGAGGACGGTTAGTGGTCAAAGATAAGATTTTTATGTTGCTCCCGTTCCTACAACTATACTACCAAGAATGGTAGATAGTGGAAAGTACCGTGGTCATCAATATAGATGTTAGGAATCTAATAATAAACTAAACACAACCGCGGCCGGGTCGTCAATCCATCTACGCGTTAGAATAAACAGTGTTGTAAAAATACTCATTTGGGGGGAGGGGGAGTTTGTAGTATCAACTACTAGAATGCAATTGATCACGAGAATTAACAATATAACTAGGGAAATATTTGCGTAACACGGTCAATGTTATTTTGATCATAGATTTCATCAAATAAAAGAACTAAACCATGTAACCTAAGAACAATAAGGCCACCAAACGTAATGCAGCTTGAAGAAACATAGTCCTCTAACAAAAAAACATAAAATGCCACCGCTTAGTGCTTCTTAGAGAAACCAACAGTCTTTCCCCTTCATCCAGTAGTGTTGGTATGGTGTCCAAGAAATGAGACACCCCAGTAATGACGTAGACCACGATGGTTCCTATCATAGCAGAACAAACTCAGCCACAATCAAAAGAAAGTACGTTAAAACTGTAATGTAAAATAACAACAAAGTCTCTTGTACCCAACAAACTCAGCCACAATCAAAAGAAATTACAAGTTAAAAATGTAATGTAAAATAGCAGCAAAGCCTCTTGTACCCCATGAAACTTTTGTTGAACTGGCATAAACTAGAATCAAATATGGTAATGAAAACATAACCATTTAAACCATTCAATTGGACTCTAAATATAATGTGAAAACATTAAAAATATACTGATCAGGAAATTAGCAAACCAGTCCTAATGCCTCGCGAGTAGGACTGGCAACAATTTGTCAAACATAAGCATAAAACTACATGATAAACTGAACACATGCATAATCTAGAGACCTCAGATGATATCATTAAAAAAACTTTAGAAATCATATTCACTTACATAACAAATAAATATCTTGTTCACGTCTGAAAGAAGGAATAGGGATCTGATCTCTTGGTAATGTTTCCACTAAATATGTTCATCGACATGGTCGATTGCATTTTCATGTACTGAGGTGGAGCAAGTCTGATCTCATTACATAAATATTTTTCCTACAACAAAACAAAAGGTACATTTGTGCATCAAAGCATTTCCCTAAAACGCGATGCCAAGTGACAGAAGTAAAATGTGTACTTACAGACGCGGACAACAATATTTCATTAGAGAGACTTTTAATATTTTCATAAAAATGGCATGGGCGATTTAGTGTGGGCAATTTACACCTTTAGTGTGTGTTTTTTTCCCTTTAAATATCTTGTTCACCACAAATAAAACATATTAAAACTGCTCAGAAGATCAACCTTTCTGCAGAAGAGAAAGAAACTAAGAGAAAACTAAAGCTGGTTTCACAACATGGGGCTAACTAGAGATTGGGGAAACGAAGGTGGTGCAGAACTTTATAACAATGTGAAACAGGTAGAAAAGGTCGGTAAACTTCCGGCCGTAGGAGATACAGCCGGAGGTTCGGTAGTTGGTGGACACACACGCCAGGCCACCAACATATGGTAGATATAAATAGAGAGGATTGATGAAGAGGGGGACAATGCACATGATGAGAAACAAGTGGCCCCGCCAAGGAGAAAGAAAGAAGAATCAGGGAAAGAGAGAAGGGGCTCGCTGTTCACCAGGTGGATACAGCTATTTACGGCCAATCCAAAACTGAAGATCTCGATGAACCTGTGGAAGTATAACTGCGAGACACATCTGAAGGATCATTTGCACACGTTTTGCACCATCATGGCCACCGTTGTGATACAGCAGGCCATTTTGTGCAAAGTGTTTGTAACCACCCCTACAACAACAGATATAGTGTGGTTCAAAAACCTAGAAGAAGGGATGATTGGCCGCTTCAGCCAGCTGGAGCAGAAGTTCTTAACTCGATTCATGCAGAGAAAGAAATTTCAGAAGACAAGGTCCAAGCTGTAGGCCATAGACAGAAGCCAGCAGAAACACTGTCGGCATATTAGGAGTGGTTCAAATATGAGGCCAACCATGTGGAGAGAGGAGTAGCCAGTTCCTCATTTACACGTTCTTAAATGGTTCGAGGCATGAGATGTTACTGAGGGACTCCACCCTAGACCCGCCGACGATGATTGACGAGCTGATGAGGAGAGTTGGAAACTTTAACAGAGGAGATATAGCAAACAAGAGAAGGAAAGCAACGCAGGCTTGTTACAGCTAGCGAAAGGCCGATGCGGGCTCGAAGAGAAAGCCGAGGAAAGCTGGGACCGCCAGAACAAGTACCCAGCAGATGCCAAATAGGTTCAACAGATCGGAAATGGTTTTCACCCCGGTGATCAAAACACCCAATGAAATCTTCAACTTGAGTGCAGGGAAAGGTTTACTGGATGTGCCAATGAGGATGAAGATGGAGCCTAGAAAGAGAAACAAGTCTCAATTCTGTGATTACCATGATGAACATGGTAACACGAATGACTGCATCTATTTGAGGAATAATATAGAGGACACCGTGCAGAGCGGTGAGCGAGCGCACTTGGTAAAAAGTGTAAAAGCCTACAACAAGGCCACCTACCAAAGCAGGAATATGTACGGAGGAGCTCGCAGACCGCAGGATGGTTGGGGTAGAATAAAGAGCCCTGACAGAGAGCGAAAGTGGGATAACGGAAAGAATATTGATAGGGTTGAGAAAGGTGAGCAGCATGGTAAGAGGCAGAAAGAAGAAACTCTTGGGAAATATGAGAGAACAGCTACGGTGACAGACATATATGTCATCATAGGTGGAAGCGTAGGAGGAAGGACCACGTCTCAACAGAAGGCACGCTACAGACAGACACCGCAGCCAACGTCGGAAGAAAGAAAGCTAGGGGCAAACAAAGCAATAACGTTTTACGCTAGAGACCTGATACCAGACAAGTCGGTTGATGGAGATGCAGTGGTAATAACAGTCAAAATGATAGATAAAAGGATCCACCAGCCATATGTGGATCGTGGAAGTTCTGTGGAATCATGTATAGGCATTACTTTGAGAAGCTGAACTATAACACCAGGAGGAAGTTGGAAGAGACAGACACCCTACCGGTAGATTTTGCAGACGGAACAGTCTTGCCAGAAGAAACCATACTCCTTCCGGTAATGGCGGGGGAGGGAGAGAGAAGCAAGACAGTGGACATGGAATTCATAGTCGTGAAGGTGAACAGTCCATACAATCTGATACTGGGCAGGCCAGCATTAGCACTGCTAAAAGGCATAGTGTCAACTATTCACCTCTTGATGAAGTTCCCAACCAAGGGAGGAATAACCACAGTGAGAAGAGACTAGCAGAGAGCTAGATAATGGCACAAGATTGCTCTCAGTAAGCGAAAACGAGAAGACAGAAATGGGAGCCAAGAAGGACAGGCCAACACGGTTAGGCCTGACAGAATGATCGCAGGCAGAGACGACTCGTCAAAGCTAGGAGTTGAGGTGGAAGCAGTAAAGCTGAACGGAGAGACAGTACAGGTGGGAATGTCCCTCCCACCTGAGGTGAAAAGCGAGATGGTAAAGGTTTTATGAGAATATAGGCGGGCTTTCTCCTGGAAACTGGAGGACGTGACCGGAGTACAAAAGGATGTCAGCTGCCATGAGCTCAAAGTGGAT
>JAULKK010012428.1:0-10176 GCA_032355705.1 Rubia peregrina
CGGGTGAGGTTCTTAGTTGGAGCATCAGTACATAGTAATTCACCCAAAGCTTTACCAATATGGGTAAGAACAGTAGGATGAAAGAAGTGTACCGGGGGGAATTGGACCGTTAGCCACACCGGAGCAAGTGATGATTCTTCGTCATAATCGAAGGATTTGGTCCATTTCAAAACTCTCATGAAGTTTCCACCCAAGGACCATGTTCTTTTAAGCCAGCATCGGTGGTAATCCTCATCAAGGTCGAAGGTGATTCTGACATGCCTCCCATCCATTGCAGCTACCTGAACTTCACCCTTGAATCCAATAGTTTGGATCTGCTTTCTGATGAAGTCCATAGTTGGCCTTCCCCTGCTGAATTTTCCGATTAGGGCTTTTGCATATGGAGTAGCGAGTTGATCAATCTCAGCCTCTGGATATAGCACAGCAACCTCCCCTTTATAATTGAAGTGCGGATGCAGGTCAATAGGATCGATTGTTGGTTTTTGGTTTTTCAGAGTGTCGGCAAAGCTGAGGTTGGGAGCTGACGGATTCGCCCATGGCGGAGCCGCCATGACTGGAGGGATTCCGGTTGAAAAAGACCGTTATGCAGTGAAAAGGTATAGGAGTGGGTTAGAGAGGAAAAGAATCGAAAAAAACCTAAGTTCACAAGACATGTGTCATTTGTGACGTGGATGGTTTGCTACATGCATTGGAGAAACCAAAAGTCGCCGAAGGTGTTTGACCTTTGGGTTTCTCGAGAGCTATTGTTGAAACCTAGTTTGAAACCCGTGGCTCAAAAATTAGATGTCATGAGAAGCCGAAACCTATAATATATGTGAGTGTGACAGAATACCAATAATTATGAGAAGATGACTTGTCTTACAAGATATGTACATCTAAATAAGTTGTACTCAGATTATTCAAAAAAATACTAGTTGTATTTGAAGATTACACGTGAATAGGGATGATCATGGGTTTAAAACCCAACCCAAACCCACGGGGTTTAGACCCATTGGGTCAGGTATGGGTCCAATTTTTTTTGACCCATTGGATTTGTGTCCGGGTATGAGTCTAGATTTTTAGATACGGATCCGGGTCCGGGTCTGGGTCTAAAATACTAAGACTCAGACCCGACCCAAACCCAACCCAGACCCGAACCGTAGACCCATATAAGTCTAAATATATATAATTTTACCCAAATTTCTAAATTACTTTCATATTCTCTTTGTGTTTTTGTTTCAAATTCAACAAATAATATGTATTGTATATCTTGTTAGCTTGAAAAATAATTTTAATACATATTGAACTTCAATTATTTACATTTAATATAATATATATTTTATTTAGTGAAGAAAAAATAGAATATTATGCCCATTTAAGACCCATTTTGGATCCAAAACCCGTTTAAATCCATCGGATCTGTGTACGGGTCTAAAATTTTCAAACCCTATGAATTTGAATTGGGTCTAGATCTAACTAAATTTTCTTAGGATCAGATCTGAGTCTTGTTAGACCCGACCCGACCCATGATCATCTCTAATTTCAGCAATATGTAGTGGTCAGATTGAAACACGTAGACAATTGCAAAGATCTTTGTAAAAGAGTTAAAAAAAATCTTCTGTTCCAAAAGGGCAAAAGGTTTTTGGATATGGGCCCTAATTTTGTACAGTGGTCCTAGGGAAAGTCCTAGAAAACACTGTCGAGGGCACATCGGAAAGGTAATTGAAGAGAGACTAGTACAAAATCCGACGCTGCAATACGGAGTATGGCCAAGTGATGAAGGCCAAGTGACGCTGCAATACGGAGTATGGGTTGTCTGTCTCTTGTCTTCTGCTGAAGGCCAACTCCACTTGTTTCTCAAAACATTTCACTTTGATTTTTGGGTAATAAATAACAAGCTTTATAACCTTGCAAATATCTTTGTTAACTTATATTCCCCACGTATTTTCTAAATACCAATTTTTTATGCTGCAGTATTTTATGTAACTAGAGATATTTACAGTCAAACATGCTCAATGAAAACTGTGAAAAAGTAAATAAACAATGTAGAGTGGGACGAAGGGAATACTTTTCACGCAGCTTCAATGACCTTGGAATGACGGTTGTGTGCGTCACTTCATTTAGGAAAAAAGTGCTTCCATGACTCTCGGTATTTTGCTATGTGATAATATAATATGAGTTTTTTAAAAAGTGATGAATAATCGTAAATTGGCTTGATCTTGCAGTCAACGTGTGTCAATGTTGCCTGATGGCGAAATGCCCAAAAACATTCGAATTTAGGATGGTAAAAAAGGTTCATTTAATCCTCAGTTTTTTCACATGTGACAATACAATCCAGATTTTTTCAAAGGTGTCGAAATACCCCTCAAGTTGGTTTGAACTCGCAGTCAACCAGATCGCAAGGACTTTCCAGACCGGAGGATTTCTCGATTCCTCTCCTAGCATGGAAAGCAAGAAAAGTATCGTTTTCTCAATGATGCTGGTGATTAAAAACAATAGGTACGAACCTGAAATAATGGTGATTTGGGGGTGGTTCTGGTGTGGGGGAGGGAAGACAATGAAATCAAAAATTCCGAGTGGTGTTACACGATTGTGCGCCATTGGTGTTTGTTGGGGGCTTTTCAATATTTCTTTTGGTGAAGACATTGAGAGGAAGGGAATCATTATTTTATATTACTAAATTACTCCATCCATGCCAATTTAGGTCGACCACTGAATTAATATTTTTGGATCCTTAAATAGTCAAAAATGTAGTTTTTGGGTCTAGCACAATATTGTTCACAACCTTTGCCTTAACAAAATTAAACGAATATCCAGTCCCCGAGATAATGTTTCAGTTATAATTTCTGTCGAAAACTATAAAACTTTTGCTTATCCCAGTTTTACAGGATGTTTTCGTCCATTCCACATTCCCTTTATGTAATCTTTCTTCCTCCTTCAATGGTGATGCCGTTGTCGTTGCCTCTTTCTCCTGTCCCCCAGTGGCACCCAAATCCCGATGTCCACCACCCTCATCTCACTCCCTCCACCTCACACTCACTAACGCCACACGTTTTTCCATCCCTCACCCGTAATCATCACTCCACCGCCAATAGAAATCAATAAAATAGCTTATCACCATATCTTTCCGAGTCGATCTCACATTAAAATAATCTTACAGTGAGGCATAGAAAAAGAAAGAGCAAAGTGTACATTTCACAATCTAATGAAATGCATATGATATTGATTAGAATCACATCACACATTAATATCATTCATTCTGATTTTTTATTATTTTTCAAAGAGAGTTTAATATAGAACAAACTAATCAATCATCAATTTTTACAATTTTTTTTTGTAAAACATGGAAAACATAAACTCAAGAGATTGTGTTGCGATGTTATTATAGAAATGGCAAAACCTAATTTGAAATAGATACATTATAACGATGAAAAGATTCAAATGAACTCTTCCTGTGCTTTCATTTTCGAGGTAGAGTCAATGTGAAGTGAAGAACAAACTTCCATTCCCACATTGGCCGAGTACAACATTGATACATTTATAATCTTGAATGTACGTTGTAATCATCGCCGAGCGCGGTTACGAGAGCTTGTGACCCAAGTTGGGGGCACCGAGTTGTTGGAACATTGGGCAAACCCACCTGATAGGTCCGGGTGAGCAGCACCTGGCCCGCCCATTCCAAGCAGGGAGTTGGGCCTTGTGATCCGAGCGAAGGCCTGGATCTCTATGCTCTTAGAGCGGAGGAAATTGCGCGAGGCTGGTTTAACAGAGCAACGAGAACTTCCCACTCTCTGCAGTGGAGGATAACAGGCCAGTGTTCATCATGGTCACTAATATCTGATGGGCTTCTCAACTGGACTAACAACTCATCTTTTCTTCTTTTTTCTTTTCTTTTTTTGCATTTTTTTTGTTTTTTAAATTTTAGGAAAGTATGCTAAAATTTCCTTGATATTTAAAAAAAAATCAAGTCACTCTTCAACTTACTTTGAATTCATCTAAATGAATTTTAGATTTTTGGACTGTGAGTGCCTTGTGGTCCGAGCGAAGGCTCGGATCTCTGGGCTCTTAGAGCAAAGGAAACTACGTGAAGCTGGTTTAACAGAGCAACGAGAATTTCCCGTTCTCTGCAATGGGAGGATAATGGGCTGGTGTTCATCCTGGTCACTAATATTTGATGGACTGCTCAACCTGACTAACTCTTTTGCATTTTTTGGTTTTTTTAATTTTAATTTGCATTTTTTTGGTTTTTTAAATTTCAATTTGCATTTTTTGGTTTTTAAATTTTAGGAAAGTATGCTTAAATTTCCTTGGTGTTTTTATAAAAAAAATTCACGTCACTTTTAAACTTACTTTGAGTTCATCTAAATGAATTTTAGATTTTTGGACTGTGAGTGATAAAAAAAATGTTTATTCTCTGCTCATAAAGAAAATTAAAACTTGTGAAAATTAATATTTTAAAAATATATAATAATGAATTTAACAATATATCACGCTATAATATTTAAATTTCTAGTTCATTGATTCAATTTTATACTCAAAATTTTAACTAAGTGAATAGTTAAATAGTAGGTTGAAATGAGATAAAAAGAGTAACACAAAAATAAGAAGGGAAAAGTACATAAATGACCTTATTAAATTGAGAAATGCATATATAACCCTGCAAAAATTTGAAAGTGTGAAACTAACCATAGTTTTTTTTTGTAAAATTGTGTAGTTATACTTATACCCATTTAGCTCAATTCCGGCATTGACTGAAAAAGGCAGCCAATAACTAGAGGGGTCAATTGGGCGGGATTGGGAAATTTTGGGATGGGAAATTAGTGAATGGATAATTCACGGGATCGGGTATCAAATACCCATTAGTTATTGGGATTGTTTGGGATGAGAATTATTATATTCAATGGGAAATATGATACCCAATGGGTCCCAAATTATATTATTATAACGGGACCCGTTAAATACCCAATAAATTCCCGATAAATACCCATCATTACTAGTATTAAATGAAACTTCGAGGTTACATAAGAAAGCTAGAACATCAAAATCAAAAGCTATCATTCAAAATTAATGGCACTGCAAACTCTATTGGCACTGATTGATACCAGCCTCTTAAAAAAATCAAACTCTGATTGAAACCACCTGTGCTAAAATAACAACAAAACCAACAAGCACTAGCTAGATGCAGAGGAACTTTAAGCGGGCAACATAAAATAAAAGATTCAGGCCAAGTTAGATGCAGAGGAATTTATGCCAAAATCATGAAGTCTATAAAAAAGTATGAAGTTCGGAGAAAAAGTACCCTCGCCTTTTGCATAAATAGCATTAATTAAAATTTTCTGCAGAATAACTAAATAGTTAGTTTTACATTTTTTGGCTCAGATTTTTGAATGCTAGAATATTTGGAAATGGGACAGAATCATGCCACACACTGCCTCATTCAGCAACCAGGGCTGCAATGCTTGTGAGGACCAACACCCTTCTGCAAGGCTACTCTGGGATCAGATTTGAGATACTAGAGGCCCTTGCAAAGCTCCTGAATATCAATTGCTAAGCCGAGCAATCAAGCTTCTAATATCAGTAGAAATACCCCCGCCTTCATCATCGCCTTCAGAATCAGAATCAGAATCTTCGTAATCTACAACAATAAAAAATCTCAGGGCACTTGTTTTTGGTAATAACAATGGTAAATAAGAAGAGAAAGTAACTACCTTTAGCATACAACCAATCATTGCCGCAAATACGTGCCTCCACATTACCTGGCAAAATTCTACTTCGAAATTTGTCAATAAGTCTTCCACCACAACTAAATGAGGATTCCGAAGCAACTGTGGTTAGAAAGATATCTCAAACACAGATTACATGCTAATGCAGTTTTACTTCATAATCATAGAAAGATATCTCAAACCACCGTTTGAAGAGCTGGTTTTGCAAGAGTAATCCTTCCGTTTAGAGACAGACCATCTGATCTCCATTTATCCAAGAACATTTTCGATCTTCTTCTTGGGGTAAGCTGAGCACACTATCACCCAAACACTTGTCAGTAAGTCCTTCTCAGTGAGCATTAAGAGCATATTTCGCCACCATAATAATGTTTTAGGGATAACGAAAAAGGATGATTTGTCAAAACTTATACGCTGACCAGAATGTTTTGCATAAGAATCTGTCTTCTGAGCCAACATCCTGACATTGAGTCCATTATTTTCCAAGAAAATAAGACAGCCATCAGCATACATTCATTGTGAAATTCTCTCTCCCTTTCTAGCAATTGCCACTCACAAAGAACTCCCATCTGAATTCCTCATGTTGAGGGATGCTGAGAAAACCTGCTACTAACACATTATAAACAAGTATTTATACCTTTATTCGGAACATCAGGATCAGAAAATTTTCCATTTACAGATATGGAGTAGAACACAGTAGAGATACACTGATTGATCAAATGTCTCCAGCTGAAAGGGAGCTCCATCTTTTCTAAAACTGCATCCAAAAAGATTCCACGAGACACGTTCATAAGTCTTATTCATGTTTAGCTTTACGGTTGACACTTACTTGTAACCTTTCTTCTTTCTCCTTATAAAATCAGTAATTTCATGTGCTAGGAGTACACTTCCACCAATATTTGCCTGAAGATTCAGCATGACCACTATTTTGACGATTGAAAACTTGAGTGAAGGAGTATCTCTTGACTCTGTGTTTCCTTTTTGCCCAGAGAAGAATGGCACCCCATCTCACCTTTTTTTCTTCTATTGCGTTTGTACCTAAAACCATGTACAATGGTGAAACCATTTCAACCTTCTCTTTCACATCACCAAAAGTAACCACAAATAAATCACTCTATTTTTACCTTCATAATGGTAGAATAAACCACTATATTTTCTCTATTTTACTCATTAATTTTATCACTAATATTTAATTAAAATAAATTTGTCCACCCAAAATAATTCAAATGTGAAATTCAGTAATACACATTTAATTTTTAATTTTAATTTCATTTTTTAAAGTTTCATTTTTAAAAGCTATTTTATGATTTAAAATTAAATAATAGAGAAAAAGGGATATTTAAAATTAAAAACAAGCAGATTAAAAATTAAAAACAAGCAGAATTTTTTAAAATTTTATTGGGACACGGGGCACCACAAGATTGGGCCATGTGTCTCATGCATATATATATATATTAAAAGGTTGGACAACGGTGTTTTACTTGTCCCAATCACAGGTTGACACATGGCATAATTGGGGACTAAAAAGGGGAGCACATGGGTGGTTCAGCTTGGGGCGGTTTCTATTACAAGAGACTAGGGCTCAGTTTCTTCTATTAGAGACCACAAAGAAACCATGACTGTGGAATTTTGTGGTTTCTTTCCACAAAGAAACCAGGAAGAACACCCACTACACATGCTTTTATAAGATCATGTACAATGGTAAAACCACTCTCAAACCACTCTTGTGGTTTCAATTAATTAAATAATCAATTTCTCTCCTCCACCTCAGCAATTCAAACCACAACTAAATTACTCCATTTTTTCTCCACAATGGTTGAAACCACTTAGAAACCGCTCCAGGGACCCCACTTGATTCTCTCTATCATACTCATTATTTTTACATTTAATATTTAATTCATATAAATTTACCAAACAAAATAAATTTAAATGTAAAATTTATTAACACAGTATAATTATTGAATTAGATTTTATTTTTTCAAATTTCATTTCCGATATTAATTTTAATTTGTTAAATTTATTTTATGAACCATAATTAAAAAGAACCCTATACATATTTTAAAGAATGTAATTTTGATTTTTAAAAAGAACCAAAATTTAATTTCAATTTTTAAAACAAAAATCAAAATTTTTAAAGAAAATTTTCACTTTTTCCAATTTTTAAAAATTACAAACTTTGATTTTTAGTTTTCTTTAAAAAAAAATTAAAAGGGAGACCTTCTGCCACGTGACCCAACCAGTGGTTGCCAAGGGAAAAGAAACGAAAAGGCAGCAGCCTTGGGGGACCATGCTCATGTGCTCTCTGCTATTTGCAGAGCTGGGACGGTTCCCATTTGGAAACCTGGTCCCTCGGGTTGAATGTTTTCAACCCGCTTTCAGCCTCCCACTGTGGGGGTTTTGTTCCCTATTTAATTCAGTCCACTCTGAAACTCCATTGTACATGTTCTAAGTGTGGAGGGTTGCGACATTATTGAAGCGTGAAGGAAGAACAGAGGAGAGATGTGGCTTAAAAACATGTTTAAGGAATAACAGATGAGAGATGTGGCTTTAAAAAAATATGTTGATGCTAGGAGAGTACATATACTCCCTCTGTCTCAACCTATACTGTAGAGAGAAATTTAGAAACAAAATTTCTACAATGTAAAGCTACAATAAAGTGTGATGTGATGGTGGATTCTGCATTGAGATGTTCCACATTAATCAAACAATTCAAACTGTAGTTTACAACTAAATAACAATGACATTATTAATTTTGTTTCACTAACAATGATTGGTGAACGATGTTTCACTTATCAAAATAATTTACAAACTTTAAAAATGATATTAATACAGTAGATAGCAGAGTTGATCTCACAATGAAAAGAGAAAATACTAATAATAATAGTACCCACTAAAACTAGAACTTTTTGGTGTAATCATCATGCCTTAATTTTCAAGATTTGTTTATAACTAAGAGAATCTACAATCATAACTCACCATAACTCCCACTTTTTAATTTTTAAATAATATAATCACTCTATCTCCTCAACAATACTCACCAAAACTCTCCTCTCCAATTTAACTCCACAACCATAACTCAATATAACATCATCATTGTCCCCACATTATTTTTTTCTTTCCCATATTTTTATATTTCTACAATCTAATATTTATTACAACATATATATTTTGAATGTGATGTATATGTATGTTTACATATATATATATATATATATAATATCCATAGAAATATAATTTTTGTAAACATATAAAAATATAAAAATAATTGGTAGCTGAATAATGAAATTTGAATTCGATGAATACATTTTCAACAATTTGAATCAAACCAAAAAACTACAAAAAAATTCTTAATATTGAAGGAGAGGAAAGTAGAACTTGGAAAAGATGTGAGAATTGAATCAAGAATGTTGGTCTCTATTTATAGGGAAAATTTTTGTCCGAATTTTGGTATCATTTTTATATTTTAATTTTTTGGATATAATTGTGTTTTACCCATTTAAATCAATTGTAGCAAAAATACAAATTAGAAAACACATGACACAATTCCATAATATACAATTTATCTCATAAATCTCCAACTCACCACATGGGACCCACCCCATGTGATAAAGTGGAGAGTTTTCAAGAGTCACATTTTGCACTCTCTCCTCCCGAGTTATACCCATTTATCTTTCCCTCACTCAACAGACACCCCCCACCCCATTGTAGAGGCACACTCCCCATAACTCACCAAACTTCCCTCTCCCACTCCCCCATTGCATTTGCTCTAATAATGCAAACTAACTATTATCAAATATGAATTAACAATGCAAACTAACAAACATAAAAAATATATTAAATATATTAAAATTGTAATCATCTCAAAATAACTCATATTAGTTGAACATCAATCCTCGGTGCAATGATGAATCAATTCCTACATATCTATCAGTTATAGGACGATAAGTATTTGTTGAACCCTCTCAATCCTTTCTTACTTTTTCGATAGTTGATTATTATATCATTAAACAACCACTTCTCTTATGAAAATGTTCACAGAAAGTATTCGCTAAACCAGATACAGACGTAAATAGCATTAAGATTGAAAATCATATACATCTGTTATCCAAGTATTTGCAAGTAGTGATGCACGCTTAATTGTTCCCCATCTTGTTAAAATATTATGCATTAGTTATTTGTTTTTTCTTCTTCAAGAATTCACTATTTACTAACCATTTCCAGTGATTGCGTGTTGGTGGATTAGCTAGTGTTATCCTAACAATATTCAAGTTGTCCAGACTTAAACACATTAAAAATAAATTAAACCAAAAACAATCAAGAACACATCAGTAGGTTTCACAATTCATAAATTAATGCTAGTTATTCCATGCAGATATATCAATTAGTTATTCATAATAACTTGGTGAACGTCGTTTCACTCACCAAAATAAATCTGCAAACTCTAATGATGAAATTAGCACAGTAGTAAGCAGAGTCG
>JAULKK010012439.1:0-10176 GCA_032355705.1 Rubia peregrina
TGTATCTCCGGGAGAGATCGACGGTGGAACCGTGCAGCGGTGGAAACGGCGTCCAAGAGTGCGACGCCGCCAGTATCCTACCCGTACAAAGCATCGCCGGCGCACAGAATCACTCTCACATTAAACGGAGAGAAATCAGAAGCGGTTGTGTGAGACGATACAGAGAGGAGAGTGAGGATGTGTGAGAATTCATGATTGCTGATATAGTGAAATGGTGGGAAAATTGACTGGCTTGCTACGTGTCTAGACGTGATTGGTTCTGGTTTATTTCCGTTTTTGGGGATTAATTTCGGTTTTGTTATTTTGTGAAATGGGAGAAAACGCAGAAAAGCGTTACAAGAGTATATGGAAAGGAGGGAAATTTTGAGTGGATGGAATATTCTGAGTCGGCTATTTTCAAAACCAGTTCTCCAAATGGAGTTAATGCGGGTTTTGGTTTGTGCGGAATGAAAGGATAAACTTGATTGTGAGACGTCGTTTCTTTTGTGACAGGTGATACATACACTCAACCTTGACATGTTTTCCAATACTACTAGTTTTCCAGTTTGCACCTAGCAAACATTATTCTATGCCTATTGTCCTCATTTAAAGGCGATCGCTGCTGGACCTCAGCAGCTCATACTAACCGACATTACAGTCAACTTATGAGAGGTAAGTCACGGTAGCTCAGCAACAGGATATGCCGGCCGGTCGTTACTCGGTGTGCACAAGAGACCCTTGGATATGCAAGAAATCTCCACACTGCCGTTGTCGAGCATGGAACCCCTACCTTGTGACAGTTGAACCAACGTCCAAACCGCTGAGGTACACCCTTGGGTGTGCCTATTGTCCTCATTTAAGATTGTATATGAGACGCCATGTGTTTTCCTATGTTTAGGCCTATAGATTTAGATACTAGCATTGTTTATTTTATAGGTTAGAATGTGTTGAGAGAGTTAAATAAAAAGCTCAAAAATTTAATAAGTGGTATATAAGGATTCACCTCTTGCCATGTAAAGAAAAGTCACAATTTGACACCCACGGGTGTACCCCAACGGTTGAGAGTTGGTTCATCTACTCCAATGGTCAATGGTTCGAAACTCTGCAGCAGCTGTGTGGGGATTTCCTGAGTTTACCGGCACCGGAGCCCCATGTGCAGGCCTATGAGCTGTGACAGGGGTCCCTTGTGCACCGAGTATGGCCGGCCAATGTTCCTGACGCTGGGCTACCGTGAATTTACCTCATCTATCAAGGTCTGTGGTGTCGGGCAGGTGGGGGCACTGCGGGCGAGCGTCATCGTCTTTTGCTCCAAGAAAAGTCGCAATTTGAAAAGAATATATGAAAATAGAAAGTGTAACAAATTTAGAAAAATAGAGGGAATATAATGTTCCGGAATGCACTGCAGGTTAACATATCTCACTGTATGGAGATAACTTTTGTTAGAAAAATTCTTGTGCGTGGTGTTCTAGGCTAATAATAGAAGCCACAATTTGAAGCATCACTACTTGTTTGTACAATCACTCTCCTCCTTGTTGGAATCTCACAATAGTGGTGAATAGAGATAATAGCGGAACAAATTTTGATAGATAATCATCAATAATCATTTCACTATAAAACAAGACACTACTTTCATACTCTGGTGATTAGTAGTTTCGTAATTATGGTGATATTTAATGTTATTTTGGGTTTGTCACATAGTGATCAAATCCTCTTCATACTTTCTACTCATCTTCTTGCCACGTAACTATTCTGGAATTCAGGACATAATCTTCACTTGAAATTAGGAATTTATGTCTTATTTTCTTCCACTTAATTAGTGTGTTTTTGTTACTACTTTCAAACCCCTTGTGCACACTGTATTTCTCTACTCTTCACTTCAAACCCCACAAATAATTGTCAAATGTAAAGTACCTTTAGGAAAGATTAATTTTCAGGGAGATAGTTTAGGGAGAAATGGGTGATTTGCTGAACACGTGAAAGTACATGATTTTCCCCACACATACTCATACAAATTTCCTCCAAATAAAAAAATTTCTACACACACTTCACACCCCAGTGTTTCACATACTCTTTATGATTCTCTTATATTGCCACCCTTTTCCATTTTGAAATGATTTTTTTTGACAGTTTTCCCATTTTAGCAGATTCTTGATTATTTTCATCTTTCCAATCTAATTATTATGTTTCTTATTCAATCTCAAACACTCATTTCACTTTTTATTTTATTTTTATTTTTAAAAAATATATGTTTATAAAGTAGAGGTCAAATACTAAGGACGAAAGGGAGTATGATAAACACCAAGATTCTATTTGTTTGATAACTTAATTGATTTAGTATTTAGTAAAGAAAGATGTTTTCTGCCAAACCAGCTAATGGTTAAATTAATTAGGCAAACATTGTTCTTATAACTTTTATGATTAAACTGTAATTATTTATATTTCAATATATATTAAAATATTTTTAAAATTATGGAGATCTCATTGCAAACACCAAATTATTCTAATAAAGCTTATTAATGATATTATGACTCATTTAAGGTTAAACGATGTAAAATAAGACTTTGTATTTAATAAATCAGGTGCTTGTTCCAATCTTATATTGCACACTTATTTTTTAGTGGTCAACACTATTAAATTTTGATCACATATATGAATAGATATACTCCTTTTGTTCCTCTATTAGTGTCACCATAAGTGTAAGTGCTTGGATTTATGTGATGAAAATGAGTTGATAAAATTGAATGTAGAAAGTAAAAGTAGAATGAATAAATGAAAATGAATTAATCTTGTCATAAATGAAAAGTGTGTCAATATAAAAGAAACAACTCAAAAAGAAAATTGTTCCAATAATAGATAAACGAAGGGAGTATAAGCAACAATATTATCTTTTGTAATATTCTTTCATTCATCGTAACAGATAATTTATAAATATTATCTTTTACTGTCTTTATATATGTCATTATACATATTAATGACCATGCACATTTCTTGAAAATTATGAAAAATATTCTACGTAATTTAAATTGGGACGGAGACTAGGTGAAAATTTGCTCTTTGATGACTAAATTTAATAAATGATTAATTAATAAGTACTTAATTCATTAGCTGCATTTGATATATGAATTTGTAATATATTATTAATTATATGGGCAAAATACAAAAATACCAAACTGTGTTGAAAAAATTCTACCCCATCTGTCTCATTTCAATCTGAATTTAACTTTCATTTAGTCAAAACTTTCTAATTTTGATCCTAAAATTGAATTGGCATATAAGTATAAATATTATTGTGTGATATATTGTTAGATTCGTTATAACATATAATATCAAAATATCAAATTTTCACAAGTTTTAATTATCCTTAATTAAATATATTAAGAATCAAATATTTTTCAAGTCAATGGTTAAAGGTCAAAGGGTGAATGTTGAAATGAGATGGAGGGAGTAAATTATTTGAAAGTGCTAAAACAACCCAAAGTATTTGTCGAATGTGCAGAATCAACCATAAGTATTTGTAGAATGTTACCATTATGTCCAACTGATGTCAAAACTAATGTCAAACCGAAGAGTTATTTTGGCACTTATACGAGTCCAGAGTCATTTCAGCACTTTCAAAAAATTCAAGGTTGTTTTGGCACTTTTGGGGAGAAAAAAGAATGTCATTTTCACACATTTCTATAAGGCGAACGACTTGGTAGACCCATGAACTTCCTCCATTGTTCACTTTTAGCCTCTTATTTTTTTTGAACACTTTTTGCCCCTCAACTAACAGAATTGCTAAGTCGTTGCTCTTCCGTCCGATCAAAACGTTAATTTCAGAGTCATATCCGTTAGTTGAGGGAAAAATGATTTTCCACCTTTATTATTTACAAACCCATTCCCCCAACATTTTCTTTACTTACATACAACCCCTATTTATGTTTATTACAAATCCAACCCTCCCATGCATTTTAAAAATACAATTCAACCCTAACCACCTTCTTTTTCGACCACCTACACCACCATCCAGCCACCCGCCACTAGCCCAACCCCTATTAGTTGAGGGGTCAAAAGTGTTCAAAAAAAAGGGCTAAAAGTGAACGATGGAGGGAGCTCAGTGGCCACCCAAGTCATTCGCCCTTTCTATAATTATATTGTTAATTACATTTAACTGATCATTATATCATTGTTGGGTTGAGTTAGATATAATTTTATGCATTATAAGTGATCTAGATATACCAATGAAAAATAATTTTAGCAATTAAAACAATTTGTTTTAGTCTTCTTGTTTAGAGAAAGGGTCTTCAAAGGGTTATTTGGCAACAGGCCCATGTTTTAGTTCGAAATCTTAAATTTTCTTTGTTTTGATCATCTTGATGTTGATAAAAAATGTGAATGAAACATTTTGTTTGTTTTTCATTTGATTCTTCACTGTGACAATTTTGTTCGATAGTCTCGAGCTAATAGTATTTGAAAAGTTCACCATGACAATTTTGTTTGATAGTCTCGAATTAATAGTACTTGACAACATAATGAAAATCGTTATCTTTCGTTCATCATTCTTATTGTCGGATAAACTTTTTGCTTAGCATAGTAATTAAACTAGAATGTGTCAGATAAACTTTTGCTTAGAATAGTATTAAAACTAGAATGTGTTAGCTCCTTTGAATGATTACATTCCATTTGATTCTTTTACTAAAATCAGCCTCCCAAAATTCTCAAGAAATTACCCACGGATCATAAGTTTATTCCATGCGAGCTCTCCACTAAGCTCATGCTCAGCCCAATACTAGCTCTTTGTTTGAACCTTAATCACGGAAACTTTACATCTGCCCAACGAATCCTTCTTCAGTATTCAATTCTCTAATCTCTCTCATCTCACATTTCAAATTTCTATTTGTAAATGTTACTAAACAAACGGTTGCTGATACTTCCGTCAATTCGGTTACTCAAGTCAGGTTCGGGTTCGGATCAAATGGGTTTGGGTTGGTTTGAATTTCTCGGGCCACAGTATATGTTTAGCACAAAAAATCAGACACAATTGCACCTTTTTTCAAAAGAAAAGTCAAACATTAAAATCAAAAAAGTGAAAATCAAAATCATCATCAGACAAAAGTTCATTTTCATTCGCAGCAACTGCGTCCAAAGGTGTCCTAAGATTAATTGATGATATCGTCATTTGATGATCGAAATCTTTCAAAAAGAACAAATCGAATGTCTTAGAAAGTGCGCAATGTGACGTGATTCAACCGCATAATCTTTAGTACATCACTTGAATGCAAAATTCTCAGCCCAAGTGTTCTGAGATATAGCTTCATCCTCATCAAAACATTAAATAAAAATAAAGGGGAAAAACAGGGGAAACAATTTTGCTCAGTGACGGCAATTTAAATTAGGTTCGATTCTGCCAGCCTTGTCCTCAGCTTTCAATCAGAAGAGGGAGCTTGGGTAACCTCATCGCAAATATGAAATATCAGAAAATAAAAAGACAGGTTTTAAAAATACGTTTTCAACTCTAATCAAATAGTTGGAAATATTTGAAGAACAATTCAACAAGGGGAAAAGAGTGCTCAGAGCCGGCAATAAAATTAGGTTCGATTCTGCCAGCAGTGTCCTCAGATTTAAATCAGAAGAGGGAGCTTGATATCATCACAGCACCAAATCCAAAAGAAAAAGAAGTTAAAATCCAAAGAAAAATAATAAGAGAAAGATCGCTCAGTTTAGCGGGATTATCGACACGCGAGAATCCCCGTGATAACGGAGAAGCCCGCAATCCGGTCTGTTGAGCTTGAAATTTTGTGAGTCGTCACAGCGATCCATACATGAACTTCCGAATCTGAGAAAATCATATGAACATATAAAAATCCAACAGGCTATTATTCTACGCATCTAAATGAAGGGCCAGAGCTTTTGCTGTGAAACCGATGGCTCAGATATGATAGCCGATGCGAATGGAGCAGCCGTTTGTATTTATAAATGGATTAACTAGGGTTTGGTAGCGGAGAGCCGGAGAAGTAGTTGGTTTGTGCGGGCTACCGCCGCTACCATTGACAATATGGTAAGTTCTTTACTGATGGGCCAGGATGAGTTGGGCAGTTAAAGCCCATGTGTTTGTTGGGTTTGAGTAGTATATTCTTCCTCTTATTATTGTTTTTAGTTGTGGTAAATGATGATGCTCTATGAGAAGTCAATTCTAGGTAATTTAAAAGCATATTTTTGGGAAACACGGTATTTCCATAGACATATGTAAAAATGAGGTTGAAATGGAATTATGAAAATGTAAATGGTTTTAGTTGTAATATCAAAATTTTATTATGCAACTTGTAGTAGTTATAAGTTTATGATCCGATTAATGCAATCCGAAAATTTTATCTTGTTTTCTTATAATTTGTAGTTTAAACTTTGGTGTTTCCATAACTTATGCAAAACCCGTCTTTCAAGAGACGGGCTCTAATTTAAATCTTTAGTCAATGAATTTCAGGTTAGTAAAACCACACTCATTCCTTTATTAAGTGTCCACCTCCCAGATGAGATTATCAATGAGTTGGAACATGGTGTTAAAATATGTGATCTGGAGGATTTCATGATCTGGAAATGCCAAGAACAAGGAAACTTCACAATAAAATCTGCCCAGACCTTGTTAAGGAAACACAAACCGCCAATAATTACGTTGTCAAAAGTATGGAATACAATCATTCCAACCAAGATCTCGGTCTTTGTTTGGAAATTATTGTTGATAATTCTTTACCATTTGACAATATCCTCATTAGGATTGGTTTTAGTTTAGCCTCTAAATGCCATGCATGTGATCATCAGGACTCCATCTCCCATTTTTTAACTCATGCTATGCAGCAGATCACATATGGAAGAAATTTCTTTCCATAATGAACTTACCTTGTAATTAGTTCCACTCTATAAAGGCAAGATTAACATATTATTGGAACAAATCATGCTACTCAAAAATAAAATTAGCATTGTTGTATAATCTACCCATGATTATTCTTTGGGAATTATGGAAAGTAAGGTTCTGTAAAGTAAATGACAATATACACGTGTCTGTAATTTTCATTTGGAAAAATGTGATTGAATTGTCATTAACTCTTTTCTCGGTTAAAAAGCTTCCCTTTTCTCCAAATGTAATTTTTGTTACCAATGAGATTATCCTAGCTAATCAGAAGAGGAAAAAAGTCCACATTACTACGATTAAATGGAATCCTCAAACAAAAGGTTATAAACTTAACTGTGATGCTTCTTATGCAATCCAAACTTAACTGTGATGCTTCTTATAGAATCCTCGAAATGTCACATTTGAAAAAGGAAAAAATGGCAGAAATTGGCCCAGGTTAATTTTTTTGGACTGTTTAAAACGCGTATGGGCCGTGTGAAAGTCTCCAGAAGGCCCAACCGCGTAGTATATATGGAATTGCTTATGTGTAATTTTTAAGAGATAAGAACGAAATACCACCATATTTTGTGAGATATCTTATCGTACATGAATACGCGGTTTACCATGTTTAATACGCTGAAAAATATTGTGCAAATATTTCTTCCATTAACAACAGATTTAATTCGAGTATTCTTGGAATGTTCTCGGATTTGATTAGTTGGTGATTGAAGAATATTTTCTCTAATTACATAAAATTGGAATATCATGTTTCCATGATTAGGGTATCTTAGAGCAGTATAAATTGAGCCTCGAAGTCAGTCATAAAACTTGCACCATTTCTCAAGTCTCTCCAAATTCTAAACTTGAGTCTTCTTTCTGTCTCTCTTGGAGTTTTCGTCCGTTGCTCTGTCGAGGTGATAGTCCTTCGGGTCTTGCGTGAATCCAATGTAACTCTTACGTGTTAATTGTTACCTTCGATGGTTTTATCTTGGAGAACGATGTACACGACCGGGCTCGTTCGTTTCAATGGCAGCGAGTTTAACTCGTGACTCCATCACTTTATTTTGCTTGAAACATGATTTATTTATTGTTAATATATCGCATGTATGCTTTAATTATTCGTAATTTAAGCTTTCTGATTGTATGCTTAATAATTAATAAAAGTTTATTATTCTTGCATATGTAAATTTTTCGTTCAATTTTTATTATTTAATTTTCACATGATAAAATTAATATATGTCCAACCGTCTTGAAACGAATGATCTTTTATTGAATTATAGTGATTCGAAATTGTATGTCGAATGCTTGAATGTTGCGAACGAAATTTGCATACTATAGTCTGTTCGAATTTGGATGCTACTCTCTGGCTCTCTGCATGCATTAAATTTGAGTAAATTGTGTGTGCTTGATGCGGTCGGGCGTGGAAAATATACATTCTAAACACCGAAAAAATTTATGTGGGGGAAAGTAGTATGTGGAGGTGATAGACTAATCATATGTTGACATGTGTACGTGTATTGAGAAGTTAATATCAAATTTTATTTTTAAATTTCTTTTACCTTTTCTTTTCTTATCATATTTGACACTTGTAGAAAAATCATTGGCCTCTCACCCCCACATATTACTTTTCCCCACAATTTTTTTTCCGTTCTAAACATGCATTGTTTTTGTTCGAAAGTTTCATTACTGAAATTGTATCTTAATTTGTGGCTTGGAAATTGCATCAATTGCATGCCATATGAATGAATGATACATGCCTAATTTAAATGCAAAGGAGTTTCATGTTATGCAAAATTATGCATGCTTCACACTATGAAAATCGTATATGTAATATGTGTGAAGATTAATATGGGAATCTGTTGCAATTAATTCTAAAATTGAATGATTGAATTCTAATTCCTTTAAATGTTTATTTTGAAAATTTCTAAATTCATTGGTTTGACCGTTCACAACTAAACTATATCGAGTAATTAGTTGTATAAGGTGGTTTGAAGATATTGCATAATATTTATATGCGATGTGAGATGTGTACATATATTTAACGATGAATATTTTTTTGTATGTACACATTGGTGAATTCGAGTGAATCTGAGTATACACGGATGTATATCTCCTATGGAAGAAAACTTGGCATGGAGTCAAGATTTATTGTGCGGTGACATGAAATAATCAAGGGAGTTGACTTTTGGTCAGAATTTTAACCACTGTTCTGCAAACTGAGATGTATGGTATGTAAGTATATTAAATTACATGGCATGACGTGAATATGGAAACGTGTTAATTCAGTGATATTCATGCTTATGAGATTAAATGTTGATGTAGTCACTAATCATATTTGATTCTTTGCATGAAAGATTGAACTAAAATTAGAAAAATGCCATAGTTTGGAATATTAAATCAAGCATTATTATTCCTTTTTAATTATGAAATTACATGACAACGGTGCATATGTTTGGAAATTATAAGACATGTTTAATTTCCTAAGCTCTCTAAATGTTGTAGTATTTGTTTAAATTCTTGATCAAATGAATAAATACCTATTTTGCATGGTATAGTAATTTGGTTATGTGGGCCGTTTGTGTTCTTTAAAGTTTTAAACCAATTTGTGAGAATGTTCGGCTAGTGATTCATGACTTGGTCTGAGAATATCATGTGATAAAATCACAAACTTCATTTACAAACAAATATGAAATCTCTCGGCGAGAGTGTAATATATTTGTGCATGAATGAAGTGTGTAGCATTGGTTTATTTGATCCATGATATGTTCCCTTTATTAATGGGTTTGGTTTAGCTGCATATACAAAAAAAATTGGATTTATGTTTTGTCTAAAATTGTGTTATGCTTTTATATGCTATGATTGTATTAAGAATTATTTGGGAAAGTGCCGTGTTGTGAATTAAAGGTTTGACGAGGCTATTCCTGATAATTGGCTATCTTGATTGATTGCCTACGAGCATGCTATTCACGGGTGGTAATTTTATATTGCACGGATAGAGCATATGGGCTCGACTCAACATATTCTGGTTATTTTGTATGACCTGAAAAATATGAGCGTGAAGACATTAGTTTACGACTATGTCTAGGGTATTGGTTCTAGTGAACTATGGTATAAACCCTAAACCATGAGTTGTCATAACTATGCTAAAATTCTTAGGAAAATTTTAAGAATTTGGTTGAGAAAACTAATATTCCTTTCTAACCATGAATTGTAGAGACCAGCCACAAGCAAAGCAAATTTTCTTCTCTTCTTCTTCTGATGATACCTGGGCCACGACCCTTCGAGGCCCGTGAGCTTCGAGCCTAGGGTATTGTCTAAAGTCCAACTCGAGG
>JAULKK010012450.1:0-10175 GCA_032355705.1 Rubia peregrina
GATAGACTCTCTTTTTACATCAACAATCCAGCAACTTCTAAGACTCAATCTAGAATGATATTAATCATTGGGCTCACGGCTTTTTGGTCTCTTTGGAAAGCAAGAAACAAATATCTTTTTGAAGGCACTTTAACCTCAGTGAATACAATTGTTTATAATTAAAAAGAGGTTACCTTCAATATCTTTGCTGCAAATCCAATGTCTGGAAAAGAAATAGACCAATTTTGGATTCATTTAGGACTAATGCCTTACTTGAGGAAAACCATTTTCAATCCCCCAACTTTATGTCAGTGGATGAAACCGCAATGTGGAATTAAATGTAACATAGATGCATCATTCAGATCAGGTAGGTTTAGTTCCCAAGGGGTCATTTTTAGGGATTCTCAAGGAAAAATAATAGAGGCATACAACTTCACATCAAATGAGATTTCTCCCCTACGGGCTGAACTTAGAAGTCTGGAATTTTCCATAAACAGAATAAATGAACAAGTCTGGACATATATATGTATTGAAATAGATTGTGAGCAGCTTTTAGCATATTCCACATTTCCATCTAAAGCTCCCTTTATATTGTTCTCCAGATTTGTGAAATTAAAGAGCACCCTGGGAGATACTCCTCTTACGCATATTTACAGGGAAGCTAACACGGTGGCTGATTCTCTTGCTAAATTAGAAAATCACTCGACTAATCCTCTGTCATGGGATAAAATTAACACAAGGACTAGGGGTTTAATTCATTTGGATAGATTGGAGATCCCAACAATTCGGACCTCTAGATATCACCCACCTTAACTTCATTTGATGCAGACTGAGACTGATTAAAAATTAATTTCGCATGTTTTCTTTGAGTTCCATGTCAATATCAGTTTCTCTGTTAGTGTTTAAAGCAACATGTTATGTGCGAGCCTTGATTTTAGGTGTTTGTTTTCACCCTATAGTCCTGTTCCTGATGCTGGTCTTTCTCATTCATCTTTGCTGCTGTCCCATGCTCCACATTTCGGCTGTTTCTTTTCTGTCTTGTAATTGGAAGGATTCATCAATTTCCCATGTGTATTTCTTCATCTCTTGGACAGTTTCTGCTCTCTCTCATTGCTATTGTTTCAGGCTGATCGAGGTGAAAGATCAAGAGATGTTTACTTTATAGAAGTACAACAACATAGGAACGAGCATTGCATCTCCCAGCTGGTCAACTATACTACTAAGCCTAACCATGTCCGAAAAGGCCTCTCGCTGATCGCTGATCTTTTCACGCCTGGCCATCACCAAATTAACACGAGGGGTGGAGGTTTGGTTAGATGGAATCGCATGAAAGATGGAAAATAGGGCAAAAAGCAGTCATCAAATAATCTTTAGCTGTTTTGAGTAGACCTATTTTGATGGCAACCTCTTTTGCCTTAGTTTTAGCTTTTGCCTTAGTTCAGCTTAGCCTTCTTATGTATCCAGTACATGTCATTATAAGGGTTCATTCCCCTCTTTTCTTTTAAAAAAAATCACATGCTCATCAATACAATTTCAATAAAAAAACAATCTAGGATTTGCCAAATAAGAATAGGAGCCAATATTAAAAAATCAACCCAAAATGAAAATGAGGCCAATGTTAAGAAATCAGGGGAGTAGTAAACTTTTGAGTAATGTAAGATCTATATGCCTACTCAACATAGTACAATAAAGGCTTCAGAAGCTTTTGTTGGTGTAGCTGGCGTAGTTGATGATGTTGTTGCCATTGAATGACTCACTTTTTTCTCCTTCTTCGTTACTCAACATACCTGAATATTTTTTTGATATGAATCTCCTTGTGAATACTCTGGTTTGCAAAATATGGATCTTTTTAATTTGAGTGGGAATCTCGCCCAATCACACAAATTGTACGAATTGAGCGTCTAGCCTACAGGGTACACTTAACTCGACTTCCAAGTGTCTAGCCCGCAGGGTACACTTAAAAGGTTTCTCTATAAACATCTAGCCCTCAGGGTACGGATATAAAGGGTGTATTGAATACTTAAATAGCCCGCAGGTTTAAGCAACAATGAAGATAATGAGAATTTCTAAAAGTCTGAATAATCTGTGTATAAAATTGTACTTCAAAATCTCGGCCAACTCTCTTTAAATAGGGAAGAATTCGGCCATCCTCAAACCCTAATCACAATCAGAATCAATCTCATAGAAGCTTAAGGAAGCTAAAACCATATCTAACTAAAATACCAAAAATTAAATCCTAATGCTCTAAATCTCGGCCGATCCTACCTTATAATTAGACAGGAAAGATATTACCTTATCTCATCTTAACAAATTTAATTCTAATCAGAATACAACAGAATAAGGTACACTCTAATGGATTGTAGAACTCGAACTGCTCTCATATGGCCCACATGGCCGAAATTAATCAGTCCAATATATTTTACAATGATTACACTTCCTCATTAAAAAGCTCAATGGAAAAAAGAGTAAAATGTTCTTCATAATATCTTCAGATAATCGACAATCTTGAATAAGTAATCCAAGAACTTGCCGACTTCTTCTTAAGTTCTTCATCATGAAGACGATCAATCAAACAATTCAATGCAGCATCTCTAAGCTTCATTCTAGACCTTGTCATAGGTCCAACCATGTCGCTTAGAGGATCAAGAACACAACCCTTGAATGTTTGATCAATACGTGGAATGTCTTCATTTATGGTGGTGGTCGTACCCTGATCTCCATCAATTTTTTTGTCTCAAAAATCCGCATCTTAATCTGAGCTTGATCGTTCTTTCATTTCAAATACTCCCTCCATCCCAACTCAAATTGTAAGAAATTTTTTTCATGATCTTCTACATACACGTTTGACCATTAATATATTTAACTACGTATTATATCGGTAAACCAAAAGTTACTTTTTAGAAACAACTTGATATGACGAATCCAACGATATCATTTACAACAATATTATTATTTATATATCTATTCAGATATGTAGTCAACGTTTTCTTAGTTTGATTGAATTTTTTATTTCTTGCAATTTGAGCTGAGACGAAGGGAGTATTGCAATGTTGGTAAAATCATTTTGTCACTGTATTTTGTTTTTCATATTAATATTATCAAGCTGTGCAGATGTTTTATCTTTCTCTCTCCTTGTTTGAATAGAATGGGAAGTCAAAAGATATGTACCCTGCAGTAAAATTAAAAGTATCTTCAAAAGATTTCTATGCTAGATCTGTGATAACTGTAGAAATAAATGAAAATTGACAACCAAGCCAGCTTCTGATTTTTGGGATTTTTTCCCGTAGTAGGTCAGCCGGATGCTGCTGCTTTAAGCCCAAACAAGTGCGTTCTACCACATGCTCAAGTAGCTTGATATATTGTTATTATAGTTAATTATTTCGTTATTTATAATATTATCTTTTCATACTTATTTTTCTGAAATGAATTCTGACCTACCCCCTCCCGAGCGTCGTTAAATAAGAGAGGAGGAAGGTTTGGGTTAAAGGTAGAGAATTTATATGTTGCTCTCGTTCCTACTACTATACTACCAAGAATTGAAGATAGTGGCAAGTATTGGGGTCGTCCACAAAGATGTCAGGAATCTAGTAATCTACTAAACACAATTGTGGTTGGGTTGTCAATCTGACCACGTATTAGGAATAAATAGTGTTGTGAAAATAAACATTGGGGGATTTTGAACCATCAACTACAAGCATGCAATCAACGAAATAAACTATATAAACAAGCATTTGGGGAATATTTGCGTAACATGGTCAATGTTATTTCGATCATCGATTTCATCAAATACAAGAACTTAACCCTATTCTAGTGTTTGTGTAACATGGTGCGGACAATGGTCAAGACTTCCACCTATCTGCCAAATAGAGGTGCACATATAAAATCTTCCACCAGCCTCACCTCCGCAACTAGGGGAGTGTAACAATGGCTATGGCACATTGCGCATGTGTGTTTCTACCCCGTAAAATTAAGTCCCAGGGGGAACACCACGAACGAACTAGCCATAAGCCTACGAAGGCAAAGGAAGTATCCGTCTTATCGATTGTTTCCAGGATCAACAAGATAATCCTAATTTGCGATCTACTCTATCTCTACCTGCAACCCTCGAGACCTCTTTGGTCGGCTAACTAGATACATGGTCAATTGTGACGATTAACAACGATAACCTTTGTGCACACGTCCAGTTCCGGACTATCGTACCCCAAGCGTATCTAGGTTTCCTTAACCGAAGAGAAGCAATAGTGAACAAATATGAAGGTAGACTCGGTTCTGTGCCACGTGTGAAAATCATGGAATTCATAAAAATATTAAGAAGAAGTCAATATAATGATCACAAAACACATAGAAATAGGTAGATCTAGAAATCTCACAAAATAAATATCAACACATGAATACAAATATAATCCCCTAGTAAGATCCCTACTCCCAAATCATTAAACCCAAGTATTTCATTGGATTCAACACTTTTGGGTAAAGGAAAGATAAAAAGATGAAAAGAAAAGAAGCTAGAGAGAAGTGAGAGTGTTTTCTCTCTCTAGCCACCTACTAAGATCTAAAAATTGAGCATAAACTTCAAACATAGTAGACAAAGGTCCATATATTTAGTATAAGGGAAATCGGCCTAAAAATAGCCCTAAAAGTGGCCAAAAATCCTAGCAGCCACCAGGGATCGGCCCGCACGGGGCGCTGGCCCTGTCATAGGCTGTGTTGGACGTGCTGGGCGTGTTCTGTGTCACCTGGCAAGGACGTCGGATGGGGCCTTTGTTTTCTCATTTTTAATCCATACCATGAACCATTTTGCGCTCCCCGTTAGGTGGGACCTTGTTTTACTCAGTAACTCGGCGCACCCCACATCATTCTTCACACCTTGTGGTCTGGTCTTGGCATTTGTGACTTGAAACAGTGTGGGATGTGTACAATGGAACGTCATGTCCCCACACTTAGCAATTTTATAGTGAAAAAATGAGAGCATCGTGCTAGATTTTGGCACGACCCGTGCTAGATGATACGGGTCATGCCAAGACCCCTTGACATGGGCTGTACCGATTGGTGCGGGTCGTGCTAGCTTTCGGTCCGCGCCAAGCTTGTGCAGTCCGCGCCTGCCATGGCTAGTTTGCATGGCTAACTTCTTCGCTCCGCTACAGGTGAACCATTTGTCCAATTTAGGAGTTCTTGCAGTTAATTTTATAGCACTGGGAAGAAAAATCCAATGGTGACACCGTCAAGTGCTGATTCTACTCAAATATTTCCCAGAACTCCGTGAAACCTCGATCAACAATCCATCTGTTTCTTCTTTGGCCTTATTGAACTTTGAATCCAACCTTGAACAACAATCCATATGTTTCTTCTTTGGCCTTATTGAACTTTGAATCCACCTTTCTTGGTCCTAATTCCATATACTACCATGATTTGGAGTTTGTGCCATCAATATACTACCACCCTTGCGAATAGCCTTCGATATCTTCTACCATCCTTGCAAATGACCTTTAAATATCTATTACCACCTTCGCGGATGCCCTTACACCAAACAAAATGAAAAATCATTCACGAGCAACCTACTAATGAGATCAAAGAGGAAGATCTAGGAGTCTGTAAATACAAAGTGTCCATAAGTTCTTAAGTCTGCAAAATGCAGGATTTTGACAAGAAAAGTAAAAGTGGTCATCAAAACCCTTTGTCGTGCAAATCTAACTAAAACTAGCAATCAATCAAACAAAATATGATAATAAATGTGTCAAATGCATCATCTAACACATGCATGATGGTGCACATCAATCCCCCTACACTTAAACCTTTACTCATCCCCGAGTAAACTAAAATGAGAAAAGATCTAAGGAAATTGTACCATGTAAAGATAAATTAGTCAATACATTCAACTTATTCCCAAGCTACTCCTGTTCCCCCAAAGAAGTAAGAATCTCAAAACTCTCACAGTCCTCGAAGTCGCTAAAGTAACCTAATCATCCCAAAATATTGTGAAGAAAAAGGTAAGCATAAAATATGAGTGTTGAACTACCTTACTCTCCCGAAGAAACCGTTGAAAATAATCCAAGAGATGTTGGGCTAAAGATGTTGAAGTTCCATTTTAAATTACTCTCAATTTCTCTCTTTTTGCCTAGGGCCACTTTTGCGTTTTCGTCCTAGCATTCACACATGTTGAGCTCACCATCTCACCATTTTTCACACGGCCTCTCATTTTTGCCTAGGTTTTCCAACCTAGCCGATCCTTACCCTCTAATTTTTACCTAGGCCTTTCAACTTATCCGTGATTTACTTCCCATTTTTACCTAAGTTGTCTTTTTTTCATTTTTTTTATTTTCTTTGTGTAGAAAAAAATGTCCCAAAGGTAGGTTTCATACTACAAAAGATATTAAGAAAGAAAAATTACACCACCAAAATTTTGAAACAAACTCCCAAATACAACTACCAAAAAGGTGCCCCACACTTGAAAACAACAACCAACTAGAAGGTTCAACATCCAAATGGGGGAAATACCAAAACAAGGGAAAGACACAGTCATCAACACTCATCCCAACAAACATTAATCATAAACTAGGTTGCAAGCGAAGGAGATACTACCATAGAAGTGTTCCGACTCCCCCTACACTTAGTTAATGCATTATCCCCAATGCATATAAACAAGGGAAATGTTAGAATCACCTAGAAATGCTCAATGTCGCCTCCGGTGTCTGGCCTCAGACCCCTTCCTACTCAGATTCGAATGGTGGTAGCATTCCCCGATGCCTGATGTATGCAACCTATCACTGATCTCCGTAATGCCATCCCAGAGATGTTATATATTCTCTGTCAAGTGAAGCAGCTGTTCATCCACCCTATCAAATCGGTTCGTTCTGTCCCACTCATGGCGATCCAACTGAATGCTAAGCTTGTGCACATCATTCATAACTCCGAAGATGGAGTTCCCTAAGGATTGTGCCCAGTTTGATCCATGCGGCTGATGAGTCCACATAGGATAAGAATAGAACAGCTGAAAACCCGAGGACTTATGCTCCCTAAAGGGGCTATACTCTCGATGCTGCCAAGGGTGACTCTAATGCTGGGAATAGCCCGATACATTGTGTCTAGAAGGCTCAGGGCTCGGGCCAGGAGGGGGTCCACTGTTAGATTATGTAAAATCTTCATAATGGGACGAGATGTTGTATCTGTGAGAGTTACTAGCGCCATGCCCTGCAGAATGATTAGACTCCTGATGAATACTTATGGGCCCCTAATAAGGAAGTGATTTTCCAAATACCTGTCCGAAAGTAAGTGGTGGAGCTACGAGATGCTCAAAAATTGGCGGTGGCATCATCTGTGGGAATGCTGGGTGTGGTGGGACAACCTGCTGCTCAACGAGCACAAACTGTGCAGAACTACTCTGGATCGTCCTCATCCTCTTCTTCTGAGCTATCATCCTCTTTCGGGTAGTTACTGCCCAAAACCACCTATGAACTTTCATCTGGCTCAATGATAAGGTGTTGCAATTTGAACTTCTTTTCCATAGCAATCTTCGAATGATGGGGTAACTTCATGAACCTCTGGCCCTTATATAGCTAGATGATAGTGACATACTCTTCCAATATAAGTTTCACCTCATCCGTCACCGGTACAGTGAGTGCATAGGGCGCTTGTGAGTTCTCCCTTATCTCATCACTCACCGGAAGGCCATAGTAATGAACAATAAGTGAAACCATACCTCTGATAGCTATCTTTCTAGTGCAGGATGGTTCCGTGAATAACTTGATGCAGTGAGTGACAAATTCCTCCAGGAAATTGGGACAAGTTCTACCCGTACAGATAGACCATAGGATTCTACAATCTCTCTTGATGGTAGTGGAGGCTTCCCCGTGGCAACCAACTATCACAGTCACAGCCTGGTTACGTATCTTAGTGTAGGATGCACTATATCATTGTTTTTGCTTTTCTTCTCCCTCAGCTGGCGAGTGATGGTAGCCCAAAAATCATACAAATCATAACATGCATCCTTCTCGTTGTAACTTTTCACATCCCTCTGTTGCTTCCATTTTAATATTTCCGCCAACTGAGCATAAGTCATGTCCCGCAGAACATCTCCTAAATAGAATCTAATAGATTTCCCCATCTTCTTATTGTTCTCCTTAGAAATAGTAGAAAGGAAATCTAAGGTGTACCTAGTACATGTAGGGGCTACACAGTCGTAAACTCCCTCATACCATTCCTACCTAGTAGGACATTGACAGGTTTGTAGAGTTTAAGAGTTTCGAGGATCTCTACGTCTACAAACTTTATCTCTTACATAGGATGCCCTACTAGGTAAACCCACCTCTCCTTCTGATGCCAAAGAGGGAGGTCAACCCCGTAAATGGTACACTAGGTTATCCCCTCTATCTACGAGCCATGATAAATGCACAGGAGTATTGCACAAACATAGACAGAATATCTAGCAAAGTCTCTCAAGCACAAATATTTAAAACACCCCCAAGCACAAAATATCATCAACCACAATATCCACAAAAGTTTCCAACCATGCAAACCTCACAACACAAGAATTCCAAAACTCACCACGTTTTTGTCGAATTTTCAGGGAATATTTTTGAGGTTTCTGAGGCCAGGGCCCAGTGGGTTGGATAAAGCTCAGAAATACAAAAAAATTGATACATAATAGGGTTGAATCATATGAAAATTGAGGGAGTTATGGCAAAAGTAATAGAGAGGTGTGATTTGGGAACTTAGGAGAGGAAGAAGAAGGAGATGTTGGTGTGAGAGGTTGGGAACAGGGGGAGGGGAGGTTATATAAGTAGGGATACTAGGTTTGATAGTGTGAAGAGGTAGTTGGGTGGCTACAGATCCAAAGGGGGATCTGTGCTGACACGTGACATGCCACATAAGGGGAGAGGGGTTTGTGGTAAGCTTGAGGTAGCATGATCCAGCCTCGTTCTAGTGCTAGGTAGCTCGTGCCAAGATGTGTTGGCCTCATGCCAGCACTGACGTGGCTCCTGCGTGGTACTTGTGTGGTTGCCATGTCAGCCTCGTGCCGATGGGCCCCGTGCTAGGCTCTGGCATGAGGCATGCCTAGATGTTTCTTCAAAAAATAATTTTCTTTTATAAACCAATAGCAATACTATTCCAAATCAAATAGAAGACTATTTTTTTCAAAAATACACCACTAAAAAATCACACTCCCAAATATTTTAACAGATTTAAAAAAATAGAAATATTAATAAAGCACCGTATTTTTATTGTCATCCTCACGACTTATTATTTATTGCATTTTTGGAAAAATAAAAAGAAGAGTTTGATGGGTCACCAGAATCACCATCCTTGACACCACCACCAACAACGTCCTTATGGACGGGTCTCCACATTACCTTAGCCTTACCCTTAATCTTTGGGGAAACATACCAAACATGCCCATCTTTCTCAATTATTGATACATTCTCATTGATTTTGGGAATCAGAAGAGGTTTAGGAGTAATTAATTCCTTAACCAGCTTCTTTTTCTACTGTAAGTTAGTGTGCAATATCCGAGGCAAAGCATCTTTAATCGCACCAAAAGAAACATGTATATCTACAATTGTATAATTACACGGTTTACTCATACAAGATGGAGCATGCAAGGTTTCAATATCGGGTAACACCTCTTCATCTTCAAGAATCTCATTAAGGCATTTAACATTTTAAATAACACAAGATTCATCATGTTGAGCACGTTCCTCACACAAAGTTATGTCTTTCTAAACAAGAGAGGGATTAGGTGAATCATGCTTAGACTTGTAAATATCAAACCTAACTCTATCCATGTCATCCTCTAGGGTTACTGTTCCCGAATGAACATCGATCGTTGTCCTTGATGTTTTGAGAAAAGGTCTCCCCAATAAAATTGAGGGTGAACCACCATTGCGTGCTACATCAAGGACATAGAAGTCCACCGATAAAAACCAATTTTCCCACTCGGACCATCACATCCCTAACTAGTTCCAGGGGACTAGCTTGGGAGTGACCGGCTATTTGGACGATTAGGAGGTAGTCGTCGTAACTCTCAAAGATAATATTTATAGCCCTAATGCGTGCCAACTACAATTAAGTAGTTAGTGGCAAGTCGGGGTCGTCCACAGAGACAGGGGTTACTATCAAGTGTTTGCTCATAAAACAGAGAATATTGAGCTAGGTATATATATACTTATATAAAAGCACATGAGAAAGGGGGGGTTTTGGTT